>JAUMHI010000070.1:1645748-1662563 GCA_032359435.1 Enteromius unitaeniatus
CCACAAATTCATTAAAAACACATTCATTAAAGTATTTTTTACTTTCTCACTCCTGTTCACAGGCAAGGAAGCGTATGAAAGCAAGGAAGAGAAAATGAGGAAACGAAGGGAAAAGCAGAGAGATAACAGATACATGGGTGAAGTTTTATAAGACGTTCTTCTATGTTTAAAGCCAAGCTATAGAAATCTAGTTCTCTATGCTGCTGTCTTTACTTATGGATAATGACTTGGTTGCTTATTGTAAGGTCTTTTTGAGCTAGAGGGTAAAGTTCACACAAGTGGCTTTAATAACTACTAGCTAATGAAAATCTTGGTCCATAATTTGGTTCCAGCATTTGTTCTTAACGCAGGACATTTGTGTGTGTGTGTGTGTGTGTGTGTATATATATATATATAGGAAGCGAATTACTCTGCCAAGTAATAAATGCAGCTGAATTGCATTATTTGTGAAATATTCAAAGAATTACAAAGGAACAACACATAAAACATTGAATCAAAGGTGACAGTTTTAATAGAAAATAATTATTTTAAAAGCACTCCAATAATCATGGTTTATTTTAACCCATTTTTAAACTTAAAACTAAAATAAATATATATTTTTTTACAGTGTAGGCATTCCAATTCATGTTTATCACACATTATATTTAAATATGTCCATCGAAGTTCACATTTTTATAGGTCTTAATATAGTGTAATATTTATCAGCCTAAAATAACATTACTTCAGTGCTCAATGTCACACGATTCTTTAGAAATCAATCAATCAATACAAATAAATACATGGGGACAATAAATAAACACATATATGGGGGGTGGGGACAATAAATAGAACAACAGAACACATATTAAGAATTTACTATTTTTAATTTGTATTAAAGGTTTTTTGAACATTTAAGAGTTCTGAACAACATGAGGGTCAGCAAATGATGACAGACTTGTAATTTTGGGAATGACCCATAAATGGGGATCCTAATTAATAAAACATGATGTACATACTAGAGATGTACATACAACAGTATCTGTACATACAACTTTTTTTTTTCCTGTTGAAAAGGATAATTGATTCTCTGGTCTGATCATGCAGGAGATTCAGCACCATGGACAGAGTCAACCCAATTCAGCACCACGGACAGTTCACAGTCACCTGCGCAGACTAACACATCTCTGCCCAATCCAGACAAAATCAGGAGAGGAATACAAAAAAAACAAAAAAACAACAATAACATAATTTTTCTGCTCAGTCCAAAAACAAAAAGGAAAACACACATAAGAGCAAAAGAGGCTTAGAAAGAAAAACACCACATTCGTTCCCCTGCCTGTCTTTTCATTTCTCCTTTCGGCACTGAAGCAGAGGTTAGACAAACACAGAGATGTGTAGAAAGAAATGCATTGTATTAAGAGGTGAGCAGTTCCCTCAAGGGGAATGTATTCATTCCTTCTGCTTGCTCAGCTCTCCGCACAGCATTGTGTTTTTTATGAAACGTTCTGCTTTTATTGGCATTTTACAGGCAATACTGCCACAGGTGTTTGACTGCATTATAAGGAAACACTAGAGGAAGTGCTCAGGAAACTCAATCTGAGCCGCCCGTTGTAACCAAAGAACGAAATCAGAAACACAATCGATAAGAGGGAGTTTAGCCACTGCTGATTGACTAGCTGGACTATGAGAAACAGCGTTCGTGCTTAGTGTTGTTCAGCTACAATAAACAGGAACGTAGAAAGGAATGTAAAAGCATAGTTATACCTAAAATGTAACTTCTGTCGTCTTTTATTCCTCACATCTCATTCAAAACCCAGAACCATTTCAAAACTTAAATACTCTCCAATTATTCTAATTTCATGTACTGGAGCAACCATCACAACCTTCAAAATTTGACTTAAAAAAAAAAAAGTCAAAGCTCCAAATGTGTCACACTTTTGCAGTTTAACAGCAGTAACTGACAGCTAAGTAAACACTAAATATTACTGTTCACAGATCTGTGATCTGCACTGAATACAACATTTGTTGCTGGATTGAGGGAGCTATTTTTAGGATATGGCGTCAACCCAACATAACGGGTAAATATCTCTCCTTTATCTTGGGAGGAGACGTGATGCGGTTTGAAAAGCTGCCATGAGGACTCGAGCTTCTTCATGTTGCGGCAAAATACAGGAGGAAATGTGGAGATTTCATGTTTTTCTGTTTAAAGGCCGTAATCAAAAGGGAAAAAAACTCATTTTGATACTGGGATTTTATCAGTTATTACTGGAATATGATATTATACGGCATTTATTTGTTAAGCAAAAATAGCAACATTGAAAATCATGTATTGAAATATTTATTTTAAATTGCAATAATATAACATATTATATTACTGCAATATAAAATTCATATTTTTGACACACACACACACACACACACACATATATGTCTGATTTTGTATATAACTTCATTCTCCAGTTTCACAAGATCCTTCAGAAATAATTCTAATTTACTGATTCATCATTATTATTAATATTGTAATTTTTGGGAAAACCTTAAAACAAACAAACGAATATAACAGTAGTACACACACACACACACACACACACATATTTCAATGCAAAAACCGTGCTGATTCTCTGGCCACGCATTTATTGCTGGCTGTTAAGCGAGTATAAAGATCCCGTGGACCATAAGTCACATTAGCAGTCAGATTTCATCTCTATAGCAAGAGAAGAGCAGAGAGGTTTTGACACTGAGTACTTTCAGCAGTAGTTAGTGGAGATTGATTGTTCGGCAGGGGATAATCCTGAAGAGAGCATTGAGGAGGTAAATCACATCAATACTGTATTTCAAACCCAAGTGGATGGAAGTCATGGCCGTGGCCTCACATACGCTGTGACAGGCTTGCTTTGGCAACCGCAGAGAAACCTACACAAACACCAGCGTTATAGCGCACTAAAAAGACTGTTCACATCCGAGACACATATGTGATCTGGATCAAAGACCAAGTGGCTTTGAAGGTGTGTGTTTGTATTGTAAATGTGAACATGTGCATTTGAAAGGAGGTTCAGACAGTTACAGAAAACAAAACACACAATCCCATAGGGGGGAAAAGACGTTTGCCTTTTTTCATCAAACAGAGAAAGATAAAATGACATTACATAGCAATTTTTCCAAAACACCCAACATGAATGAGTCACTCTATATAGGGCGAAAGCATGGGTTATTCCCAGAGAAAAGTACAGAACACTTCTGACGTTTATTTGGGTTGTTTTGTAAGAACCGAGCTAAAAGAACAAAAAAAGGCTGATAATGTCCTCAAGATGCATCCAAGATATAATGATTTGTTTTTTACGGGAACAAATTTGGATAAATGTAGCATTGCATCATTTGCTCACCAATAGTTCCTCTGCAGTGAATGGGTGCCGTCAGAATGAGAGTTGAAAAAAACAGCACAATAATAGTGGATTAGACTCTGATTCACTGCAGAGCATCCACTGGTGTGCAACTGAGATTTCTCTGGCTGAGGATAAGCGCATTTTCAGCAAACTGTAATTTTGGCTGACATTTTTTACACTACTTGACCAAGAATAAAAAAATCAGCAAAACAGTTATCTTAGGTCATATCTTTGGTCTCATTTGTCCTTCGCTCCCACTGTGAGCCTAAACCGGTCTGGAAATGGTCTCTGAATCATCCAGGTCTGCTCATCATGTTCAGAATGAAGACCAACATAAATAATCTGTCATGACAAATGCATTAATGAGCAGAAAGTGACAGCCTGATTATGCTGACTCTGGCTGTCAAGAGAATAAAACAGTCATATTTTATGTCTCTTTAGGACAGATTTCTCACAGCTGCAGTGAAACGCAGGACAGCATGTATGAAATCACAGCTCAAATACGTTAAGAGTTTTTCCACTCTAAACAAATATTAGACTTGCATACTATTAAGAATGGCATTATGATGTTTCAATACTTATATATATATATATATATATATATAATTTGTATTTAAAGGGAACATATATATGCTTTGCCACAATGTAGTAGAATAAAAAGAATCAAGAGCAATAAGGAAATGTTGCAAGCCAGATTTAAACTTGAATCTTCCACGTGAGCACCGCAACTCAATCCTTCATGGCCCATTGAAAGAGGGATAAAAGTCAAGGCTGCATTTGAAATGGGACAACTCTCGTCACACGGCTGTGACGTATCCAGTCTTTGAAGGATTCAGCCTCTGAATTGGGACACAGCTGTTAGAACTTCAGAACTTATGTTAATTCCTCTGTTAATGACCTCTGCTCTGGCCAGAGTATGTGAGCACAGAGTCAGCTAATGTTCCCGCATGTCAATTCCTGATTTCAGAGTTCAAACCATCTTCAACTCTGATTATGTTTTCCATGTTATTCCATGTCCTGTCCTCCAATATAACACACACCATTATAAAGTCACATTCAGCCATTATACACAGCCATTATTCCAGAGTCAGCTGAAGTGGAGTGTAAAGGCAGTGTCTGTGTCTCACACACAGAATGCACTTACAACAGTAGAGTTACAGTCAGTACACCGGAGTGTCACCAGAGAAGCGTTTCCCTACCGTTTAGCTCTGGAAAACACTAAAGGAGTCATAGAAGACACTAGTTTTAGCTTATCTGAGACGGAATAAATGTCTCCGATCTCCCGAGAATACACCGTAGAATTAACTTATACAGATAATTGGTTGTTTTATGTCAGGGCTCCTCATCAAACTCAAACGCTTTGTTAGACTGACCATTTGAACCGGTGGTAAACACATTTTTTCAACAAGGTTAGAGAGCTCTGGTGAAGGAATTCTCCTGTTTCCACAGATGGGATGCAAAGACGACGACTGCCAAATAGACTGCATTGCTTTAATTGTGCATATGCATTTTTACACCTCGCACACTTTCTTTTTCATTTGCCAGTTTAAATATTTATGCATATATATATATATATTTGTGACCAAAACTGTATTTTTAGCATCATTCTTCAGTGTCACGTGACCTTTCAGAAATCATAATAAGAAGCTGATTTGCTGCTCAAGACACATTTCTGATTGTTATCAATGGTGAAAACAGTTGTGCCGATTAATATTTTTGTGGAATCAATAATGCATCAGAAATCAAAAATCCTCAGAAAGCATGTGCATTCCAATGACTCTAAATCAAACTGCAGTTGGGTTTTGACTTGGTAAAAAAAACTAACACAAAGCAACAACAAAAAATGATAACATTATAAAAAAAACACAATTTATGAAAAGTGTTAAAAACAGAGTTATCTGTTTTTGCCAATTAACTTTTCACACACAAACACACATACGTACACATATACATATATAACTGTGCATATACATAGTGCTGAGGCCAGAAATATATAGTTATAGTTCAGTTTTGGTGTCTACAGATATCATTAATACTGCACAACATGACTTTACAATAAAAGTTCTTCTAATAACGAGACATTAGCCTGAACATCTGAAACCTGATTTGTTGATACGGGCTTCCAGGACTTAAGATGATAGAAGTATGGCATCTATTAAAAGAACAAAGCCCAGCGAGCAGCAAGTGTCAGAAAAGAACATCTGAGCAGGAGTGGATGGGCAGCAGTGACTCACGGCCTGGAGGAGATCCACGCTCCCGGAGAAGAGCTGAAGACATGAGCGTGCTCCGCTCTGGGCTGTGGGAGTGTGTGGAGGGCGGGACACATGCTGGTGGTGTCACGACACACAGCAGGATGTTATGTGTACAGTACGTGTGTGTAACAGAGAGAGGCGTGGGTCCGTGTGCTGTGATGTGTGTGAGTCAACTGCTGCGCTGCTGAGAGTGTCATCTCCACAAACCACCAGCTCGCTGGAGCGTCAAACATCTGAGACCACTACTGCCAAATATGCAAGCCCATTTCTGACACACAATCAAAAGGGTCATATGATGGGATTTCAGGTTTTCCTTTCTCTTTGTAAGTGCATAGATAAGATCCCTGAAGTTGCAAAGATTAAAGTTTCAAAACCAAAGAGATATGCTTTCTAAAAGCTATAACTTTAAACTACTGCTGTTCTCACAATGCAGATAAAAAAAAAGTCTAAATTGCAAAATTTAAAGACACAATTCTGAATTTCTTTCTTGAAATCTCCCAGTCCACGTCTCCTGATGTACTGGCCTGTCTCCTGGTAGCTCCTCCATGCTCTGGACACTACGCTGACAGACACAGCAAACCTCTTTGCCACAGCTCGCATTGATGTGTCATCCTGGATGAGCTGCACTACCTGAGCCACTTGTGTGGGTTGTAGACTCCGTCTCATGCTACGACTAGAGCGAAAGCACCGCCAGCATTCAGGAGTCACCGAAACATCAGCCAGAAAGCAAAGGAACTGAGAAGTGGTAAATAAAGTGCAATATTAGCAAGTATTAGGAATACCGCAGCATCATAATAGTTCATACATTTTTTTCTGATGTTTTTGTACCTGGAGCAGTATATCAACAAGTTTAAGCAACTTGCACAAGCGTGTCTTCAAACAGGGAATGGAGAGAAGCTGGAAATCTAGCTTGCATTGCTAAAAGCATCTATATTCACGCACTCGCCCAGATTATGTGTTGGGCCTTGAATCTCAAAACAGAGCGAAAGCTGCTCTTCTGAGCCTGACTCTCTAACTCTCATTGAAGATGGTGTCTTAACTCCCCAGGAAGTTTAACTTCATTGATTCCCATGCTGAGAGTGTCAGGGTGACAGAAGCTCTTAATGCAGACAGCATGATGGACTGATCTCTAAGGCTGTACTTTGATTCGGTTTCAAAGAACAGCTCAACGTCTTTGGTACGAGACAAGAGACGAATTATCCCAGTGCCTCCTATTCTCCTCCAACCCTCGTTTGTGCTGCGTTTCGTAACATGTATGTTTTCTTATTTCAAGAATAAAACACACTGTCATCACGAGCGGCTCAAATTAAAGGATCATAACACATAAGAAGACATTTATTAATTGCAAGGTCTTTTCAACTTGGTGATCAAGCTAACAATATCAAGTTTTAAGGCTATGATGCAGATTTTCACTTGCATTTGACACTCGGCGCGTGTTAATTTTAGGCAACCGATACTAATGTATAATTATAATAAAATAATCCCAAGAACGGCGTTCTCCAGGGAGCTGCCCTGAATCGGAGTGGAATTATGGGAACAAAGTGCAGGCCAGCGAGGCATCAGCGGTCATTAGTGGTGCGCAGAACATGCCAACGGACAGGTGGGAGCCGAGCAGGTGTTCATATATATGCATCTGGAGCTGCGACAGGCAGAAGACGACGACTTCCAGCCCTCAGGAGGATACAGTGAATTATACAGGAACAGGAAGACAAGACGAAGCCCACTGCTCCTTCATTAGGTTCGCCAGCAGAGAGAAAATGAAGTTTGATGAAGGTAGCGGTTCTTTTAGCGGCTTTTAAACGAAGCAGCATGAAAATCCGTAGGCCTTTGATAGATTGAATTTCTAGGAACATGTCCAGCGCAGCAGACTCTAGTTACTCTAATCACACTGAGCAAATGGGTTTCGCCTGTGAGCAACTTCCGGTCTGCAAATAATAAAGCTGGAGATCTCTTAATTGAAAATGTGCAATGTTAGCTAACGCCTGTATGAAAGCATTATTGTCTTACATACATAGGGTCTGTACTGTAACGAATACTATTATTCAGTAAGCATGCAATAAATGTGATGGTAAATACTTTTTAAAATAAAACCGATATAGATAAATGGATATTATATTAATATAGATATCTCCACTTGCAGAATACCTTGCAGTATATGTTACCTGTATTGAAATTTGTGGGAAAATTCAGTAAATATCTCTTACTATTCCAATTAGAATTGAAGTTAAACTACTTGTGGGATGCGGAATTAAATTCAAACACATATATTGGAAAACAATGATTTCTGAAGGATCATGTGACACTGAAGACTGGAGTAACGATGCTGAGACTTTATAATACATTCCACTACAGTAGAAAAAAGTTATGTGTATTTATCTATTATGTAAAAAATCAAAATAGTATTCACAATATCACTGTTTTTTATACACTTTTATCTAACAAATGATGCCTCGCTGAGTAAAAACAGTAAAGTGTTGCCTACTGTAGTATATACATTAACATTATTACATACATTATTTATGTAGTAATGCATAAATGACTTAAGGATTAAGTGCATTAAGGATTTTGAATGAAATAATAAAATGACAAAATTAAAAGTAAATATATCATATTTGGTATCAATTCTAGCTCACTAAGCAAATTTGTGACAATGACCATGTGAACTTTCACTCAGATTGAGTCGTGCATAAAATAAAAACTGTTTAAAAAAAATAAAAATAAAATTATATATATATATATATATATATATATAGCCCTTCAACGGAATACATATTTAAATATTTATATTTTATGTGAAAAAAAAAAAAACTTTTCCACAGCAAGGGGAGAAAAGTGGTTCCCATGAACAAAACGTTGTCAACCAACTCTTTCTTAACGAACACTACAGAATCCACAGGTCACAGCATCTATTTTTTGGAAAAGTACCTGTCTTTGGACGAGGGCCAAACTGTCTCGGGCCCTGATCAGAAGTTCCTCCACAACTTTTGGATCTTCCACTGTCTGGTTCTCCCTGAAGGCATCTCGTACTCTCCGTAGAGCGTACGTCCTAAAGAGACGAGAGATCAGAACAACTCTTTCCATGTTTTGCATTTGCTTTCTCACACTATATATCAATAGTGCCATGCATATGTGGATAAAATAAAAAAAATGTGCTTTTTCCACAAATACTGGAAGTTACTGCCACAAAATCAGTGATTTTGATTGAGACGGCCAATTAAATGAAAGTAGGTGAAGTTTCACAAAAACACAAAAAAAAACATTGAGGGAGAGCTAAACTGGAACCAGTGGTATATGTACTCTTTACTCCACTACATCTTGGAAAATAATTTATGCTACTACTGCCTGCTGATTTGGTTTTTAAACCTATATTATTATCCAATTTAAAAGCTTAAGACATCTTAAGATGCACACATTTAAGCAGGAGTATGCCCCCAACCCTGCTAATAATTTACATATTGGGACCTCTGCATTTGCAGAATCATGCAGTCCAACTACATTTACCAGGTGCTTTTGTTGAAGTTGAATCTCTGAGAGAGAGAGGTAAATCAAATCAAAGTCAGCTCTGAATTAAAAAAAATTATATATATATATATATATACTTGTGATTTTTTTTAACATACACCTCTGATTGGAAGTAGTGAAACATTTAATATTTGACAACTGTTTTATGATATAAATGTGAAATGAGTAATATCCAGTGATGCAAACTAATCAACTTGTTCTCAAATTTTGATATATTGAATAATTGAAAACATGGTATAATTTATGCAAGTAATTCCTTACTGAATGTGACGAGTGAAGAAGTGCATTTCATTTTTTTACATATTAGGCATACAAATAAGTGTGCATTGATTTTTTTTTTTGTCTTTTGCTGATAATGCACTATAGATTTCTTATTAAAAGTTTCCCCCAAAGTTCAACTGTTGACAGTACAAACTCATGGATTCCTATTAAAAAGACTGGATTTTCTAATGTAAAATTTTAGAGAGAGCAGATAAACATCTGGCTGTTTTAAACATTTCTTGCAATCTGGACATAAACAGGTTTTATTCCAACAGTCTGAAGACCACAAGACCCCTGCAGTGTTTATAAAGTAAGGCACTAAAAGCAGGGCTTCCTCACAGAAGTCAAGTGTTTTATCAGTCGTGGCGTGGGTGGATCGCTCTGTTTATGTTGTATCTCAATAGTACTACTCAAAGCACATTAAGAAACGGAGACCTGACTGACAAGGATGCAGTGAGCCCGTCACACCGCAGCAAGGAGACAAAGAACGCTCAGACAGCGCGCTGGGAAAAGCGAAGACAAACTCAGTCACATTTCTTCTGGTTGACAGAGTTCATTAGCGCCAGCGCTGCGCGTGCCACATGCTAATAATGGAGCAGTCATTAGACAGCTAGTTACTAAGCTGTAAGGTGGCTTCGCACGTCTGCACTTCTAGGGTGCGAAAAAGCGAGGAGGAAGCATATCTCCAGGCTTTTCATCTCGAAACACGAGCAGTGTGGGGCATACGGAGGCCTCAGCGCCACGCCAAGATCAAAGTCTCGCCTGGCACCCGAGGAACCACCTCCACCAAGACGAGGCGACTCCGCTCTGACAGCCAAATCCAAGCTTCCCAGCATTTCACGGGACGAGGGGAGAGGAGGAGGGGAAAAAAAATACAGGGAGAAAGGCAGAGGTGAAAGAAAATCTGCAAATAATGATAGAAACCCACAGAGAAAGAGATAGACAGAACGGCTGAGAGCACACTCATGCGAGAGCTTAGATCATACACTGAAAAAAACAACAGATGACAGATGCAAAATTGTGTCTTGAGAAGGAAAAGGGGCAGTTGCTAGATAAAGAGCGCGTCATCTTTAGAAATACCACAGTGACAGACACTTCAAAGGAGTCAATATTGAGCAGCCGGCTTTGAAGCACTCATCATGTGCTCTTTCAACAGCTCGTGTGTATTAAGTGTGACAAATCTGAGGTTAAAGCCCTACACAAAACACAAGCAAAATACGTATGTACGAATAACACAGGATCGCAGTCCTACACTTTCTGGATGTAACACACACTATATTCCATCTATTATTTGCTCACCTTATGGAACGAACACTGTTGGTTGCAACCATCTTAATAGCTTATTGAACAAGCATAACTGTACCTATATTTTTGGCAAACCCTATACACAAGGCAATACATATGTAAGGGATAATGTAGAGGCAGCCGGTAGTTATCGCCGAAAAAAGCCCCGACAGGGTGATCAAGAAAGGGAAAGAATGGACATGAATATGAATTAAATGAACATTTTCATCCTTCCGCGAAACGATATAGTACCACGCGACTAACATTCAAACGTTAGTAAGACAATTTATAACATCTACATATTAATATATAATTTCGGATGTATTTTAGTTATTTACAAGTAATAAATTGCACCTTATTTTGTCCAGTGTTTCTCTCAAGATGGCGCCAAATGGTAATCTTTGTTGGCGCGGAGGGTTTTTAAACATATAAGTAGCACCGGCTATGCGTTATTACTTTGGAGCGGTTATTATTTGAAAAGAAGAACCTGCAAATGTCTGAACTGACCAATCAGAATCAAGCATTTCAGAGAGCTGTGTAATAAATATATATATATACATACATACGTACACTAGTCAAACTAATATTGATTATTATTTAATCCTGCAGCAAGACCTTAAAACACTTTCACCATAGAGCATGATTTGTGAATAATAATATATGGTAAGAGTACCGTTAAAATACCGGATCTATAAGTGGTATCAATAAAAGTAGTAATACCCTTAACGATACCCATCCCTAAATATAAGTGGTATTTTCACTAAAACTGCAATAAAACTTGATTTGATTGTTGATTTCAAACTATTTTAGATAACAGCTTGATACACTAAAATGCATAAAACAGATATTGCATAAACCTGCATTTGTATTAGGCTACACATTTCTAATCAATTCATTTAAATGTAACACTTCTCTTAAATCTGTCCACCTCTTTGCATTCATATTCCAAGTTTAATGCCTTACAATGTGGTCAAGTGACTGAAATAATTAGAGGCCATGAAAAATACATTTTTTAATACCCTTGTATGCGCAGCAAATCTTAGATCAACTTTACAATAAAATAGAGGGGTCTGTATGGTGCTATATAAAGTATAGCCATTTTAGCTCATTGCATTTTTCAGTTTACGTCGCTTCTTATTACGTCAGAGACCCAGTTAATAATAAACCACTCAGATCATCCCATCGAGGCAACAGCTGATAGATATTTTCAGTATTTTCAGCCATCTGGCTTTAAGGTCATCAACAAGACAAAGCGTTTGTCGAAAGGAAAACAGAGAGCGAGCTGTGGATCCGTGGTGAATTCTGGTTGGGGCCATTGGACAATTAAGCAGTTGGTCTTTGTCACCAGCGTAGGAATGGCTGATTCATCGAGCGGCACGCATATCGAATCCTCAGAGAGACACTCATCCTCGCTGCCAAGCATCCAGACTTAAACATGAGGCATGATGTGCGTGACAGAGCAACGGAACGCTTGTGTTTTTTAAGCGAATGCGTCATATTGTCGGATATGCTTAAGCTGACCTTAAACAAAAGCATAATGTGGCGTCCGATTGAGTGTAGAGGGTGGGAGCGTGATTAACACTTGGGCAGCTGAGAGAAATATATTTAAGGAGGTGAACAGGAACTCTCGCTTAAGATCTTACGACAGCAGATTAGCAAACTCTTGTTCTGTAGGCGACAATTAGCGTAGCGTCACCCATGGGCAGTTAAACACACAATTAATTCACCTCACCAACACAAAACATGAGTAATAACAGGCATCTAAGAGAACATAAAACAACTTGTTTCGTGGTTCTGCGAAGTGGAACCAATTATAATGGCTTAATATTTAATGACACCTTCAGCTGTAAATACACAGGCCCTGTATTATTAGCTAAAGATGCTTCCTGCCCCTGAAATGAATTTCACACGTACAGCTGAAAAAATGATGAATGTGGCCAAAATCATTTTAACAGAGCTGTGGAGGAAAAAAAGAGAGTAAGATGAGAAGAGAAACAAGACAAGAACAGCCAGTGAGAGACGAGATGTGAAGAAATGAGAAGAAACTGAAAAAAAGAAGACCTAAAGAGACCAAGCAACTGGAGCGAAAGAGAAACAAGCCAAGAAGCGCAACATGTGAAGAGATAAAACGAAGAAAGAAGCAACTATGTTGTTTAGACAATACGAGAAAGATCAACGCAAAGACATGAGACAAGAAGAAATAAGAAATAAAATCAAAAAGAGGAGAAACAAAGAGAGAAATGACAAGTGAAAAAGAAGAAGACAAAAGAGACAAGATGTGAAGAGGTACGTTGAGAAAGAGAGATGAGGAGAAAAGATGAGAAATGAAGAGAGAAACAGAAAATATAGAGACAAAAGAGACTCTCGAGATTAGGACAGAAGATGAAAGAAGAGATGAGATACAAAAAAGAAATTTAAGAAAGTTATGAGAGGTGTTAGGAAGACATAAGACAATGAGAGAAGTGAAGAACGAAATGGGAAGGGATCAGGTGATGCCTGAGGTGAGGAGAAATGAGACGAGGAGTCTGAAAGAAGCAAGACAACTTAAGGACATAATAGAAAATAAATAAGATTAAAAACTGACATACAAAGAGAAGAGATGAGAAATAACATTATATAAAATAAGAGAAAAACCAAACACAGAAAGACAACAAAGCAACTGGAGATGGATCAGGAGAAGAGAGAGAGAAACAAGAATAGATGAGGTAAGAAGAGAAACCAGTGAGTCAAGAGAGGCAAGATGTGAAGAGAGAAAAAAAACAACAACAGAAGAGAGGAGACGAGGACAGAAGATGAGACGAATAGCAAGATCTGGAAAAAGGATCAAAAAAGATGAGACCAGTAGACAATAGATAACAGATGATGAAAAAAGAGAAAATAAATAACCAGAGACAGTAAGAGAAATGAAGAGCGTGAACTGAAGTGAAATGAGAGTTGAGAAGCTAGATATGAACAGAAAAGAAAGGACGAGGCAAGATGAAACAAGAAAAACAAGACGATGAGGAGAGAAGAAAGGAGAAGTCAAACAATAACAGTCAAGGACAGATTAGTCTCTATTATAAAAAAAAAGAAGTAAAAAGGAGATGAGATGAGGGAAGAAAAAGCCACAACGATAAGAGAAAAAGAGCAATGTGGAAACAAAAAGGAAAAGAAGAGAAAAGACGAGACGAGACGTGTCAGAGAGCTTGTGCTGGAGATGAAGAGTTTCTCTCAGAGATGCTACTGAAGCTGTGTTAATACTGAAGCCTCAAAATTACGACAGAGATGCTGCACTGAGACTCGACAGAGACTGGAGGATGCGCTCAACTTTCAGCAAACATATCACCTGCCCACATCCATGAAGATGCCAAGAATATGAAGACTGTTTGGGTGGATCCAAAACGAAGGCTCAAGAATGTGATCACGACACGATCTGCTGGCACTTGATCCATAAATCTGAGACATCAATTTTTGTACAGCTATGAAGCACTTGATATACAGATTGTGAACAAACGCAGTCACGGTAAATGCAGCATGTTAAACGAACAGCCAAGCTATGAATAAATAGATTCGAACGGAACAGAAAATAGCCACCAAGAATTAAAGCGGCTTGGCAGGAGAGGACTTTTTAAGAAGATCTGTGAGATTTCACACGCAGATCTGATCCCTGATCACTTATTTATCTGTGGCTTTTAATGGTTTATTTCTTGTGAGCTTTATGAATAAGACTGAGCGCAAATATGTCGTCATTGGCTCTGCACTGGGGGGACCACGGGGGAGGGTTATATTTAACAGGAAGATGCTTTACGTAAGAGCTGCCCTACTTTCTCCAGTCTACACTCGCAGCCATATTGTTAAATCTGCAGAGTGTACCGTCAAAGAAAGTGCTTCTTCTCCTCAAAAAGAGTCTCTCTTTCTCTCTGGGTGCGTGTTGTGAATCTTCCTTCTTGGCAGATGGGATATTTTTCTTACCTTCCATCAAAATCAACATCTCTTTCATCCTCCCCTCTCAATCATTCGCTCTCACTGACTGAATTTGTTTCCGGCTTTCAATCATCTCGCAGTCGCTCGTTGTCCTGCGTTTCATTCACTCTCTCACCTCCCTGCATCTCTCTCTCTCTTCACATGCTGTTTCAGCTTCTTTCTCTCTGCGTAATTTCACATCACATACACACGGTGGATAAACCACAACCTAAAAAAAATCGGATTTGAAGGAGTACTAGACTGCATATGTAAAAAATGGCAAATATGACTTACCATCCGCATATAAAAAAAAAAACAAGTTTCTAGGCCTTGAATAATTTATCAGATTATATTACACAAAAAACATCGGGTTTCTCACTACACCAGCCAGAATTACAGTGGAAACAATAGGTCTCATTAATGAAAAATGAGCAGAGAGGGTTTCTTTGTAAATTGTCACAAATAGATGCTCTGCAGAAAAAGTCAGAAGTCAGTCAAGAAGCCGGAACATGGTGAAGTCAGTTATATAAATGATGAGTAAAATATGCTGTATTTTAATTTTTGGGTCAACTATTCCTTTTATATACTATTCTGTCTGGTTTGTTTATCAGGATGGCAGATTCAGTGTTATGATTGGTCAGATCACCTGTCAATCAAGCTCTTTCCAATCTCATGCTCAAACTAAATGAAGTAGGGCTGGGTGATATATATCGTACGATATATTATGCGCGTCTCATCAGTAAAGACGGTTCTTTGATTAGCGGGAAAACTCCATCAGCTGTTTTTAGAAGGAACTTCTAATATATCGTACGATATATATCGCCCAGCCCTAAAATGAAGCCCCTTCTGTTTTCATTTGAATTCATCATTTGGATTTATTCAAGAAACGTTTTATGAGTGACCTGCACAAATCCACTCTGCTTCTGTTTCATCAATGAGGCATTTATGAATTTATGAACAAACCAAAAATATTACAAAAGTATGAGCTTCACAACTGTTAACGCACACCGTAAAAAGAAATCCAAAAAATATACGGTAAGAAACGGCAGCTGTGGTTGCCAGAATGTGACCGTGAAAAATACAGTAACAATGTTTTAGGTTTTACGCTAAATTTACAGTTAAATACCGTAATTTCATTAACTGACATAATGTTAATATACCAAGCTATTGAAGTACAGAAATCCGTTTTGTATCTGTGAAATACTCTGATGAGCACCAAATGCAGTGGTGATGAGAAAGTCACATGAAGAACCAAAGCCCATCACAAACAGCTTTAAAATATGAAGATATATAGAAGGAGCTCAGTGTCATTCACACAAACACTAAACACCATCATGATGAGACTCATTAAACCCAAATATACAAGAAACATTTAACAACATTACATGTAACATACAACCCTAATAAACATCACTAAGAAGAAAGTTATTTCAAAGAAAAAACATCAAATTCAAACTAAATTTGAAATGCAATGCAAGGAATTCGGGGATTGTCAGTTAACAGGAATTTACCATTAACCATTTAACAGTTTTTTCCTGTTAAAGTCACAGCCATTTTTTACAGATTACGAACACTGGAAGAATCAGACTGGAGGCTCTATGGAAACTGAGTGGGTGGGAGATCATTATCCTTTGGCTGTCAGCTTTTTATTCTGTCAACACGTTAAGCCTTTTAAAGCTATTTGAGATATGGATGCACCATGATGATAGAATTTCCAAAGAATAACTTGGAATGATATCATGGTTTTATTATTAAGAGTTGAATCAGGGGATGTTTAGAAAGGCACTCTATAAAGCCATTCATACTATTTCTAAACTGTGCATATAAGACATATTTTGTGTCCACATAGAACAGCTGGCTTACGCATAGTACTACATACATTTCCCACAAGCATACAACAGAACACACTTGGTAAGGTTCTGTTTCCCACAATGCATTTGACTTGACCTTCCATTTTCGATGTCACATATGAACCAAAATCTCATGACTGGATGACATTTAGATGACATTTTGTCAGCAGTTGGACCTTTTCAGAAGCAGAGTTTGACACCTTTGTCTCTTGGCCTTCACTTGCTGTTGAACAGTGGTGGACAGTAACAAAGCAGTTGTACTTCGTTACTGTACTTAAGTACATTTTTCAGGTATCTGTACTTTACTGGAGTAGTTTTATTTTTAGCAACTTTTACTTTTAC
>JAUMHI010000070.1:1665611-1676645 GCA_032359435.1 Enteromius unitaeniatus
TCTGTGTTGGCTCCACCGCGACAGTACCTGTTAAATAAATACTGGAAATATGGTGTCCCTACTTCGCGGATTTTCACCTATCGCGGCCAGGTCTGGAACGCATCTACCGTGAGAACGAGGGATCACTGTACCACATTGCAATGCAAGCTTCACATTACTGCATCATGCTCGTCAAAAATCTCAGGTATTTTGAGCAGCAAGAGTATAAAAAATAAGTGCTATATAAAATAAAGTAGCCTGTATAAAATTGCTAAATAAATCTAATAGTACTTTTTTACACAAGTACTTAACCTATTATAGTGTTTTTTGTCAAAACTGTTTGATTGACATTAATGCCGGAGACAAAGTTGTTCAGAGTGAGGAGATCTGTAATGTTTATGAAGACAGTCTATAAGTGAATGTATGAGGGATTTAAGCTAAGACTCATCTGTCAGTTTTAACCGCATTTCATAAAGTTTCGCGTTTTTGTGGCCACACCTCTTTTAAAATGACCCTGTTAAAGCTAACCAAAGTACAAAATTCAAGATTTGATGATTATTAATCTAGAGAATGTTTCTTTTCTAAATGAGCCAATTAGAGCTAACCAAAGGACAAACTTAAAAGATTTTTTTGGTAATTATTGATCTAGAGAGATTCATAGATTACTGCAGTGGTTTGATTGAGATTGAGCGAAAAACCAGGGACTAGTCTGCAGTAGGTTTTTAACATATTTGTTAATACTTAATGAACGATTTCATTGACAACAATGGTTTTTAAGGAAAAGTTGCTCATTATGAGGAGAGCTATCAAATAAACCCCACGTGATTACAGAGCAAAAACCCCATTAGCGCCAACTAGTGGCCGGTTTCTTTCAAAATTCTTACAGACCTTTAGGATCATGAGTCGAACATGCCCAAAGAGTTTCGTTCCGATCGACCTCCGTTAACCTTTTCTAATTAGTGCTCAATCTTCATTGGCCGATGGCGGCCATGTTTTTTGAGATACGCCAATGCTCTTATATAGACTTGTGCCGTTTGGACCAAGTTGTGGGTATCAATTTTAAAACCGACTTTTTTGCGCTTTACCGCCCCGTTAGGCCGCTCCAACCCCTAATAAAAGAAATCCTAACAATTACAACAGGGTTTCAGCGTTATGTGCTCGAACACCTAATGATAATTAGACTAATAATAAGACTGCAAAAATAAGCCTGTATGTGGAGCATCGGCTGCTTGACATTGTTATCCTGCACTGTCTCCGTTAAATAAACTAACACATACTTAAATAATAATATATGAATATACACATATAAGAACATTAGAGAGACCTATTATAGAAGAACAAACTTTCTCATTTATTTTATATACGTCACACATACAATATATAATATGTATGACATATATTTTATACATTTTAACGCTTTTTGTTTTTTATTAGCCTTTAATGCTCAAAAAGGATGCGTTTATTTTAGCAAAAAACTAACAAGCAAAATAGTATTAATGTGATATTATTAAAATTCTAATCTAGTCTCTCTAATCAAAATAGAAAAAGATATACAATCTTATTCTTAGGCTTAATTTAATTATTCTAATATTCAAGTAAAAAATCATGTATTTATTGGAAACCACTCAAAGTTTCAGGGGAAAGGAAATTGATCCTTTTATTAATCAAATATGTCTACTTTAAACTAATTCTACTATTTTAAATTCTGTATCTATCAAATAATCCTTAAAAAAGTACATTATGAAGCTGGATGAAACACTGAAACGAGCAGCTCTTCATCTCTTTCTATGCCGTGTCGAAGCATACAGTTTCCACATTATGTCACGGAGACTATTAAATGAATGACACGCGCGTGTGCCGCAGATAAATGACTGTATATTCGTGTAAATACCTATAATTGTAAGAGGGGAAGCTCTTGCTCTCCTTCAGAAGCAGCCTGTAGAGAGACAGTACATGCGCTCTGCTGGACGCCGCCATGATGGAAACAGAGCTGTCAGTGACACGCGCCTGAACTCAAACACTCGCTTCAGGGTTCAAATGTACAAGCACATTGCATGTGCAAGTTGTATTAATGACGCATTTTACAACTAAAATATCCTAATTTAACACCGCACACTGAATATACTCTAAATTAATATATGCTATGAGATGCCGTGTTTATATTGATCAGGCACATCAGCAGGCGCCTTAAAAACACCACGCGCGGCCGGATAGAGGTGAGTAACGCTAAAGGGTTTTCATGTGTAGTTTTCCACACGTTTACTCTGTATTAGATGAGAATTAGTGTCAGGGTGATTATATGGTTGAAGTGCTTCATTGGTTGGTTGTTATGTTGTCAGTTGGCGTGTAAGTTGCAGGCTAGTTGAGTTTGAGTGATTAATCAGGGATGCATCTCAGTGAACTGTTGTAGAAATTGGTCAAAATGCTGATTATTTAAACCATGTAGTGTTGTGTGACCTTCCATGAGGATGGGGCAGATTTTTAGTTCTGTACATTGAACTGCAGTATATTCTTATATGAGCTCAAATGCACTGTTTTTGATTGTATAATTAAATGATTCATATATTTGTCATATTAAGAATATCCTGCTCTTGTGTGTTTTTTTGGCTGGTCTTTTGTGTGGTTGTAGGTAATGGTGCCTGTTTCATATCATTTGGTTCAATTGAAAGCTGATTATGATTCAATGCCAACTTATTTACTTTTATTACATAAAGTATTTGCTTTAAGGCACCACTGAATGTCTAAATGAAGGGTGATGTACGTAACATTTGAATTTACCTAAATTAGCAGCAACAATAGTTTTGTA
Source organism: Enteromius unitaeniatus (assembly GCA_032359435.1). Lineage (NCBI taxonomy): Eukaryota > Metazoa > Chordata > Actinopteri > Cypriniformes > Cyprinidae > Enteromius > Enteromius unitaeniatus. The sequence continues at coordinate 1,668,397 of JAUMHI010000070.1, forward strand.
CGTTGTGTGCATGAATTTCTGCAGATCATTATATTTAGAAAGAGTTAGGGAAGTGATTTTGTTAGGGTGTGTTTCTGCATAGAAAAATGAATAATAATAAACTAAATAAAACATTATCAACCGGTTTATGATTATTGTTCAATTAAAATATTGTAATAAGTAAATATATAAAGCTACAAAGCAACACGTTCTGAAGTAAGAAGGGTGTAAAGATATCTTTGATGCTTCTTGTGTAACAAAAATTGGAAAATATGATGTAACACAATTACTAAAGTAATCAGATTTTGCCTGTTTCTGTGTGAAAATAAAATAATAGTGCAATTTTTCTCAAATTGTCGTTTTGATCTCCCTCTGCCTAATAGCGGATTAGTTTATTGGATTAATTATTGGTCCATGGCCTTGTTTTGGCTTAAGCATAAATAAATGAAAGTATGTCTGCTGTTTGGTGAAGGTGAAGCACAATGAGCCGGCCCATTAGATCATCATAGATTTGGCTGCAGGTATCTGTGAGCGAGTGCGTATGTCTCAGAACATCCTGTAAGGTCTACTTGGCGGTGAAATGCTGGCTAAGGGCATCATATGCTCCTCTATCTTGTGAAGAGTGGGTGTTTGAAGATCCTTGCTCTAAAAGTAAAGTGTGAAGTAAGTCAGATCTCTGTGATGTGCTAAAATCGCTGTAAAACTGTCAGTGTTACGACTGCCATCCATCAGTAAAATTAATGCTTAATTTAGCAGGACTCAACTTGTTTCTGTTGTTGTAAAATGAACAGTGAAGCGCTGTTGAATTAAGGCACCGATGGCTGTTGGTGCAGTTGCTACTTTTATGACTTTTTATGAGTAGTCTAGTTTTTAGTCGGTTACTTTAATGCATAGTGCAGCAAATCTTCAGGGGGCTGTGAACTAGTGCTGATGACAAAATCTGACATTGTGGTTCAAAAAAGAACCATAAAGTAAGTTAATATGGCCTTAGAGGAACTATATTTCTGACTTGTTTGGATTGTAAGAATTAAGTGTCTTTGAGGAGTTATGGATGAGCCTGACTTGGTGATTTGGTGAATATGTTGGAATATAAACAAATACTAAATATATAAGTTTAATATAAATTTAGCCTTTTTCCTTTCTTTCTCAGCAGAGCAATTAAATGGGTTGCAAATATTATATGTGATATTGCTTTAAAAATACAGGCATGTTTTCCACACCGTTTTCTCAGAACAAAATATCCTTCGGGGAAATACATTAATACGGGGGAAAAATACAAAAAACAAAACTCCATGAATCGGATCTTCAGTGTCACATGATTCTTCATCAGCGATGGAAGCCATTGTTCTGCTTCACATATTTGATTTAAAATAGTTTTCGGGTGAGTATTTTGTTCTTGCCTTTTGTATTTAATAAATGAACCTGCTTTAATTCTTAGGATGTGTTCAGTTGATAAAATAGGTCTAGTGCATGAGATTGATGTTGAAAGAATGCTGTTCTTTAATCCTTTTTGTTCTGAAAAAAACGGGTAACAAAAACAAAAAAAAACAAGCAATAATAATCAGCACCGTAATAATAAATAAGCATATTTATAATATATCAGAATGATTGCTGAAGGTCATGTGACCCTGGAGACTGAAGTAACGGCTGATGAAAATTAAATGAATCATATTTTAAAGCAAATTAAAATAGAAAGCCAGTCATTTAAATAGACATAATATTTCACATTGATTATTTCCCCCGTATTTTAGGTCAAATAATACAGCCTTGATGAGTATAAGTATAAGATGAGTATAAGATGCTTCTTTGAAAAAAACTTTAAAACAGATGCATATATTTTAGTGTAATAGTCATGTTGGTTAATTTTGGAGTTTCCAACAATCATTGAATCAGTCCCTCAATGAGTAACACTTTATAATAACTACACGCTATGAATTATTAGTTAAGCATTAGTAAATAGTCAGTTCATCCTTTATAAAGCATTGTTCCAACATTAATAGTCTTAGTAAGCAGTTTATAAATGCCTCGTTCATGATTTATAATCATATCTATTATAAATGAGATTTAAAGGCTCAGTTATCTTCCTAACAAAATAAATAAACAAACACAACACAGAGGGATACAGAACTATTCATTTCAAGATCCAAAATAATATGAAACTGTAACTTAATTTTTTTTCTGTGAAACTGAAGGTTTGTTTCTCATTTATCAAGTGTACAGTTGTACTATTTTACATGTTTTACATCTTGGAAAAATATGTCTGTGTTCTGTATCCCTTCTGTGTTGTGTTTGCTTAACTTCTGTTTGGAAGATAAATCCAAGTCTTTACATCTGCTTTATAAATGCTTTACAAGGTATAACTAGTTCTCACTTTAGATGAGCTCACAAAAACAGTCCGGCAACTACTAAATGCTTCATAACTACCTGACTTAATCATGAATTACAGCAGGAACATGTGTTAATTAAGCATGTATTAACACACTGAACAACTACCATCAATAATGTATTAATCATTTACTTAGTCTTTCTAAATGGTCTTATAAACACTGACAACTCCTCAATAACTGGTTTGTAAATAAAATATTAACTTAAAAAATTCTAAACTGATCATTAATAAAGAATGAAAATACAATTATTAAACATTATATAATGTATATGCTCAATAACAAGGCGTTTATAGATGCACCTGTAAACTGTTTACTAATGCATAATAATGTTGAAACAGTGGCTTATAAAGGATTAAATAAATGCTTACTAATGCTTAATAATTGATAGTGTTTAGTTATAGTGTTCAGTATAGACTTATCATTGCTGCAGGGAACATAGTATGTATGAATAATTATTTTTTTAGTCTTCATTTTATTCTGTTGTTCACAAAAAGCTTTTAAAACCATCGATATAAAATATAAAGTTAATTAAGTATCCAATTTTTTTTTCTTTAAACTAAACGTTTAAAGAATTTTGGAAATTAATGCGAAGGTGAAACTTTCCTGCACAGATTTATCAAACAGATTCACCTTCATGTGAAGCTGCTTGATCTGAAAGCTGTGCTTCATCCATCACTACACTGCTGACAGTACACAAGGAAACCTTTTTTTGTGACTGCACCGTTATGGTACTTGTTGTTTTTGGAGCATTTATTATGTTGTCTTGTTTGTGATGTGTGTTTATTGGGTGCTGCGCGGCAGAATACTGCCAAGGTTTAGCTTGAATTGTTATTTTCCAAGACTGATTCTCCGCACAACCCCATCATCACCATCCACTTTATGAAAAACGCAAGCTGCCTCCTCACTCTCCGTGCTTCTCGTGCTTTTTCCGTCTCTGAGGCACGAAGAACGGGTCTGTGTTTGAGCCGCAGAGATCGATGCTGTGCTCATAGCACATAATTGTGAGGAGGTGTAGAGCTCAGCGGGGCTGGGACCTGAAGATGAGCTTGGATTTAAAGGGTCTCTGCATCTCAGCCCCGCTTGGAGAAGGTCACAGACGTGTCCTGTTTGCAGACGGGCTTCGCTTCGAGTGGAAAGGTCACCAGCAAGTGACAGGTCAAGGCAACAGACTGTAAAATCATGTCAGCTGATTGATCTCTCAATCTGGAGCCCAGTTAAGAAATGACAGCTACATGTGCGCAGAAATGATGCACTATGTTTATTTTTTGAATGCGAATGCTGATCTATTTTTAAACGCAATACTTTTTGCAATCATGCCATAAGATGATAAATAAACAGGAAAAGATTGTGTCCAAAAACTTGCATAAACTGAAAATCTAGGGTATAAAAATATATTCAAGATTGATGATAATAATTAATTTTCTTGAAAACAGCATATTTTATGAAAAAGCATAGAGATAACTGAAGAATATCAGTGCACAAACAAATGGATCAAGAAACTGAAGGGGAAACCTATTATACATATACAAATCTAAATGACATTCGACATAATGACTGCTTTTCCAATCTTGGAGTCCAACACGATATTCACCAAACGCTTGGTCTTAAAAGATGGATCAGAGCCCAGTTTATTTGGACCAGCTTGCTCCTCTGAACTTCTACCTGCAAGTAAGATTAATAACTGATGATTGTATTTTCTAGCGATCGTTCAAAATACGTATTTGTGTAGGCTATGCTGTGTAACAACCCTGCAGATGTCCTGATCGCCGGCTAACTTGCGTTTCTGTAGTTCTGTCGTTCGGCTGTGGGCCTAATGTAGTCTAATACTGTGATTGATGCAGCTTGACTGTGTCTGTCTCATCATTAGCTCCGTTTACACGAAAGGGGGGAAGACGCAGGTATTTCCCTGCGGTTTGGTTATGCTCCAGAAAATTCTTAACGTCATGTGAGAGCCCTATTTACATAGGTTTGGCATAGTTCGATTTTTGAAAACTATGTTGTGTGCATAATGTTATTATTGAAAACGCAGAGGAGGAGATATTAATTTCTCTAAATACCCGTCTGTGTGTAAATGTGGCCTAAGTAACGATAAACGATGCTTAACGCAGTGTTATGCATTATACAATGCTGAAGTTCAGCTCTGTGGAGCGCTGTAGCGGTAGACCGATCATAAAGGACTGCGCCATCTGACCAATCACAGCAGGTAGGGCTCACGGAGAGGCGGGGTTTAGACAGACTGATTCTTCGAGTCGTTTACCAATCATTTAATTCAATTCAATTCAATTCAAATTTATTTGTATAGCGCTTTTCATGATACATATCATTGCAAAGCAGCTTTACACCAAAGTAAAGTTTACAGTAAATGTAGTATTGGTTTGTACATGTACAGATGTGAGATAAAGATCAATTTATCAATCAGAAATGGGGAGAAATGGGGTGAAATTAAATCTATTTTTGGAGAAAACTGAAGTGTTTTTTGACTTTGCGTACATGTAAACCTGTTTTGAGAGACTCAGAAAACAATATTAGCCATCTTTAAAATGGCATAATAGGGGCACTTTAATATTTTAAAATAGAAAACACTTTTGTAAAAAATAATTAACACTATCACTGTTATTTCTGCAACTGTAGTCAAATACATTCATCCTTAATCAGTGACCTTTTTTCAAAAAATATATGTAGAAATGTTTTACTGATCCCATACTGTTGTGTATATTAATAGTGTTACCTATAAAACGCGTCTCAGAACACGCTCTTTCATCGGTGCTGTGAAATACACAGCATGTGTAAACCACCTTTGCGGTTGAACAATTTCATGACCTGACCAATATACATTTTAATCCAACTTGACAACATCTACTGTAGCTGTACTGTACCGTTAACAAGCTGTGCATAAACAAGCTCTTCAGTTTCATTTTTCATCTGAGTTTTCCCAAGAAGGCATAAAAATAGCAAATTCATCCCATTCAGAAAAACACCGGATCCATGTCCAGTTGAATCTAAAGTGTGAGATGGATCTGCGTGTGCTGGTTTGTCACCTGGATAATGGTCTTCAGTTTTCATTTATGCTCAGGTCCTTGCACATGGTGCACATGAAAGTAGTGTCAAAAGATTTCCTTTAGCGATCAGTGCTGTCTTGTTAGATGATTCTTGTTTTTATGTTGATGACATCGAGTTTTTATTGTAGATGCTGTGGAGATCCAGACAGCTTGTTAGTGTACTTCTCTTTGTGTTTTTGTCCCGAGGATGTGTCACTGTTTCTTCGCAGTGCTGATATCACACAAGTGTCTCGCTCGAAAACCTCTGTCGATCTTAATGAGAAACAAAGCACTTCTGTTTTCTTTATTTTCAGATATTTGAGTTTCTTACTAGTGCTGTATTAGTTCTCATTTTGATGTCTTCAAGTGTGCAGTGTGTCTTTCATTGATGTCAGAGGTTTGGGGAATGTTAGATATACCTGAATCACATCAGCTATCAGCCAGGTTTTAATTAGTCACGGGAACTAAATGAATAGAACCAATTTCAACTTAATTTTTACATTTATAAAGCAAAGTCATTTGTTGTAAAGTAAATGGAATATAATTTTACTGAAAACTTCTGTTCAGGGTCCGTTCAGAATTAAATAAATAAAACAGATACATTTGTCAAAAAAATCTGAAGTTCATGCAAAAAATGGCGATAAGGATGTCTAGAACTGAAGAAGAAAAAGTACAGAGAAACAATTAATGCCATCATCAGGGACAAATGAGAACAGGAGCATTAGTACAGGACAGATACTGTCTCAAAGTAAACACTGAGCCTTGGAACTGAATTGTTTTTCTATTAAAACCTTTCTTTTTTTAATTAAAAATGTTTAATTTAGGTTTTCAGGTGCTATTTCTTTCGTTTGATAATCTGAAATTGATGATAAAATGGGCATCATAAATTGAAATTATGAAAATTGTTATGCAATTAATTGACTGCAACACACTGATTTATACACTGCAGTCTTTTTCATGTTTTAGTAAAAGGCAGATCTGCTGCACCATTTGTCAGCTTAAGGCTTTAGTCTACAGTCGTCCTCATTGCACTGGCAATATTTTCTGTCCCGTTCAGAGCGGTTCATTTTCTCCTCTCCCTGGGGACTGCTTCTGTCTTTGTAGTGTTGGCATTAATGCTTTCTTTCAACTTTCATATTCTCTCTTCCCTTGACATTTTTATAGTCTCTGAGTATTGGCGAAATTGGAAAAAAAAGGGAAAGAAATGCTATTAAGAGACATTGTGCATTCCTGTATGGTAATAATATGTAGCTCTCTATATATATATGTATGTATAAAATGTAACTAAAAGAAAAAAAAATCCTAATTATTGCTAAATAATCATTATCTAGCATATTTTAACTTTTCTAATTTGCGATAATATTAAAGACATTTGCCTGCGCTTGTTATTGGCAACGTCACGCACTAAATATCTGCCTGTTCCGCACATAGCTCCGCTTTACTCAGAGCTCACACGCACAACACCAAAGCTCACGCTTAATAGAGAGACGAGCACCCGCCCACCATCCATGACATCACTGAGCAACGACAGCATGGAAGAATATCAAAAAGGTTACCTCTAACAGAAGACCCCAGATTAGCCGACCCGTGTGCTCACTCCGAGGATGGACGATGTAACAGGATTGTTACTGTGAGGTTAATCCCATCTAACGTGTATAGTAAAGAAAATTCACTGTCTAGTCATGATGATGTATACATTTCAGTTTCAGCTTCTTATAACAACTGCGTTCTTATTCCAGCTACAACTAGTCACTAGTCCTGCTAGTCACAACAATGCATATACAGTTTCACATAACTGTATATAAATCGTCAGTTTGATGTTTTACACACATGCACACAGACACTATTTCAATAAACTACATAGTCGTGAGACACAATAAAACTTTAGATGAGCTCATATCAACAAAAGACAGTACTTCAGTCCAGTCCGTTCGTTTTTCGCATTCTACCACAGCTGTCATACTTTTTTTCTCTGGCACTGGCATCAGGTATGCATTCATATTTTGTTGATTATGTAATTTGACGTTGTATTACGTAGCCGAATCAGCATTGTTTTGAACGAGCTGCCTCCATCTTCTCTTTGTTTTGCAGCTAGCGCTGCGACATAACTGCTCGTGCGTCACTCAGAACAAAAAAAAGGCCTAGAAAGAGGAGCTGTAAAAACATATTGAGATGGTTTTTGTTACTTATACTGCAAATATATATTCTTAAGGACATCAACACCTAAAATAAAACGGCAAAAAAGTGTACAATATAGGACCTTTAAGCCCCTGGAGCATTGTGGAGCAGTTTTTATGATGGATAGACGTCCTTTTTTGAGCTTTAGAATCTTGACCCCCATTCACTGAGCTTGGCCAAATAGGTCTTTTAAATATGAAGACAACATTAGTTTATGCCTCCTTTTTTCCGTTTGAATGGCTTGAGGGTGAGTAAATCATGGGGTAATTTGCATTTGCATCTCTTCAAAACTGAATGTGTGTGTATACAGTGTGTACGAAAAGTATTCAGACCCCTTTAAATTTTTCACTCTTTGTTATATTGCAACCATTTGCTAAAATCATTTAAGTTAATTAAGTAAAATATCACGTGGTCCTAAGTATTCAGACCCTTTGCTGTGACACTCATATGTTTAACTCAGGTGCTGTTCATTTCTTCTGATCATCCTTGAGATGAGATGAGACCTTACAGCTCACAATGCATGTCAGAGCAAATGAGAATCACGAGGTCAAAGGAACTGCCCGAAGAGCTCAGAGACAGAATTATGGCAAGGCCAAGGTTACAAAAACATTTCTGCTGCACTTAAGGTTCCTAAGAGCACAGTGGCCTCCATAATCCTTAAATGGAA
>JAUMHI010000070.1:1686694-1699849 GCA_032359435.1 Enteromius unitaeniatus
GGACCTTTGCTGGTTTAAGCTGGTTCTTCTGCTGGTATAAGCTGGACCTTTGCTGGTTAAAGCTGGTCCTTTTGCTGTTTTATGCTGGTCATTTGCTGGTTTAAGCTGGACCTTTGCTGGTTTAAGCTGGTTCTTCTGCTGGTATAAGCTGGACCTTTGCTGGTTAAAGCTGGTCCTTTTGCTGTTTTATGCTGGTCATTTGCTGGTTTAAGCTGGACCTTTGCTGGTTTAAGCTGGTTCTTCTGCTGGTATAAGCTGGACCTTTGCTGGTTAAAGCTGGTCCTTTTGCTGGTTTAAGCTGGACCTTTGCTGGTTTAAGCTGGACCTTTGCTGGTTTAAGGTGGTTCTTTTGTTGGTTTATGCTGGTTTAAGCTGGACCTTTGCTGGTTTAATCTGGTTCTTTTGCTGGTTTATGCTGGTTTAAGATGGACCTTTCCTGGTTTAATCTGGTCCTTTTGCTGGTTTATGCTGGTCGTGTGCTGGCAAAAAAAACAGCATAACCCAGCATCCCGGTATCAAAACAGGCTTAACCAGCATATGCTGTTTTTTTCAGCAGGGTATCACAAAGCTTACGACATGATATTCCAAAAAGCATAGAAACAACACTTTCTAATTTTTTTTTTTACGTGAATTGCACATGAAACCTGACTCACTATTAAGTTGATACAGATGCATGATACAAAATTAGAAATGTGTTTGTAAGCTCAAAAACAACACAAAAGTCCCTTTTCACATGAATCGCACTGGAGACTCGATTTACCATTGATTAAACAAAATACGCCTTTAGCGTGTTTTTTACATAAAATAACCATTCTTACATGAACCTAATTCTGCAACTCAGAATTTGGCATTAGCATGTTGCTAAGCTAATAACATGAATATGCAAAAAGCATAGAAATAATACAAATACAAATAATTGTCTTCACATGAATCACACTTGATGCCTGACTTTACAGTACTATTAATTTCAAAAGTTAACAATTTTATGCTTCTCCACAACTTCACAGTTTAATTGAGCTCTGATATCCCTCTTTTGTGGGCTATGTTAAAAATGTTACTTTTTAAAATTGATTTACTGTTAATGGCAATGTTGCTAACATGTTGCTAACAATGTGATATTCTAGTGCACATAAAAATACCTCAAATAGCCATGTTTACATTAATCACACTGGAAAACTGACGTAGCATCGAGTTCAATAGAATTTTGCATGAGGATGTTGCTAATCTAACAATGTGCTACTCCAAAAAGCATCGGGATAATAAAAATAGCCATTTTCAGGTAAATCACACTTGAAACCTGACTAGCATGTTGCTAAATTAACAATGTGATACTTTTGTAACCTTAAAAACTACACAAATATTCCTCTTTATGTGAATCACACTGGAAGCTATTGCATAAAAATAAAAATACCTCAGATCACCCTATTTATGCAAATCACCCTGGACACCAGACTCTGCATCAATTTCTATATGTGCAATAACTATTGCTTACAACGTGATGCTGCAGTAAGTATACAAAAAATCGCCTGTGTCAATAATTTGATATTAGCATGTTTTGCTAAGCTAAATAAATGATACCAAAGTCTCTTCAGGACAAGTCATTAAGACCATTTTTGACGGGCACCCAAGTGCAGCTCCTACTGTATCATGTATGCATAATGTATATAATGTATGCAAATTCTACAAAACTGTTCACTAAACCTAGAAATAAATTTCATATTTTAAATCACCAATGAAATCTAACAACAACTGTGTAATAAATGTTAAAATAGCGTTATAAAAAGCATTTTCCCCCATTCACAACGATACGAGTGACACGTCTTGGGTATTATATAGTCTTTAAAGATACTCCAGTAGGCATAAAAATAACCCAAATCTTGCAATGTAATACGTGAATAAGCTTAGAAATGCACACACATAGTGTATCGCACAGAAAACTCGATTTGCCATTGATTGCAATAGCTAGTGTTGGTAAATGTTGGTTGGTTGCATAAAAATTCACCTACAATAGCATCTTAAACTGCTGCGTAGGTAGGCATCTCACTAGGTTTTGGATCGGAGTTTATGTCAGATGCGATTTATGAGCTCAGTATTTTATGTATTTATTCTGTTCATAAATAATGAATTTATTTTCACATTTTCTTTCTCCTCAGCCGCCACATCCTCCAATCACACGCTTCGGTAAGCACATACCTGTTTGCTGCCAGCGTGACCCCACCCACACACTTCCCTAACCACACACCGAGCTCCCCGAATCCCATGCGCTTCTATTTTTATGGGGCTTTACCATTCAAGACAGTTTCCTCGGAAGTCAGCCAGCGAAGGGCCGATCCTTTAAAGCAGAATAAAGTTTACTTTAACTCGGGTTGTTTATTTTACGTCTGAAACACCTGTGGAATCTGTAATGGGCACATTTTAGGTTTCGCGTCCCTCTCGTCTCAGCTGTGTTGACTTTGAATTCATTCTTAAAATGTGGAGGAAACCTTTTCCGAGCCCCCAGGACTGTTACACCACCGTTTCTTTGATCTTCGTTCAAGGAGAGATAACTGAGAAAGCATCTCGGCGGAATCCCGATAAAGACGATCCTTTTGACTGTTTCTCAAATGAGCTCCAGACAGCGACGGAAAGAGACATAAAGGGAGGAAGGCATTCCCCAGAAGCCGCCTTCTAAATGCAGCCGAGAGCCTCGAGAGACAGCGAGTGGTTTAATGTAGTGTGTCAACACTGTGTTGCAAGCTCAGGGATTCCAGTTCAATTCCCTCCAAACCTGTTGCTTCAGTGTGAAGCCGATTCTGTCCCTGATTGTTTTTTTTTTAGAAAACACAACATGTTGTCACCTTGACTTACCGCGCAAGGCCATCTCAAAAAACACTCCCAAGATTGGGCCAAAGTCAGCCTGCGAGTGTAAAGTGTCTAGTAAGCAGACTTATTCATTCGGGGCTGTCACGGATGTCATTTTAGGGTTATTCCATCTGATGTGACAGTTCATAATGTAGAGTGCACAAACAGGACGAAAGCAATGCATCTGAGGAAGTGACAGGCTCTGAAGACAAGAGGGTTGGTTGGGGACGACACACACACACACACACACACACAGGGGACAGATGAATGGAGTAAGCAGGCTGAGATGGTCTGGAGACGGCAGCTGCCTCACATTTCCTGGCTGCTCATAAAAGTTTACCTTGTTTGCGCTTTTGCCAGCAACTGCTCAAGGCTCTGACAGTCGTGTGGCACAGTGGTCCTGGAATGCACTTTTATTGCATTTATATTCCTGCCAGAGCAGTGCTATATGTCATAGGTTTTCTCTATATTACAAAAGTGAAATCAAACGCTTTGAGTCTGGCTTCGTGGTGCTTTTAGAAATTATTTTAATGTTAAATACTGAGATTAATAGACAGCTTAACACTGTGGTGGTTTCAAAACATCTTTCTTTGTTGGCTTTCAAAATCCTATGCCAAGCCAATGGCGTGAGTTTTGTTTTTGAACCAGTAGTAGGGAGCCTTTGTGAACACTTTTGAAAACAGCCATTGCAGTTCATTTTAATGTGAAAATTACATCATTTTAAAGAGCTAGTTCACCTAAAATTCACCTTCAAATTTAATTTATAACACTTGCCAACGTGCATGTTGTTTCAAAGCAGCTTCACACACACACACACACACACAGAGAGAGAGAGAGAACTTGTTTCTGGTAGGTATTTTAGAGATGAGACAATAGAAGTGACATAACATGACAAATAACATGGTAAACGAAGATGTAAGAACCCTGTTTTTCTTGGGAAACGTCACTGTCTAAATACTCTTCTAAATGCAGATTTTATTCCAAGAGGTAATGTGCAGAGAATTCTGGTCCAGTGAATATCTCTGTTTTATCAAAATTTAATAGAAGAAAATGAATGTGCTTGCTGTACTTAATGTCTTTAACTTGGATAATTCAGACTTTTCGTGTGGTCTAGAAGAAAATTCTGTCGTCATTGTGCTTCAATTTATCTTGAGAACAAAAATAGTTTTAATATTCTCTCGTTAGTTTTGTCTCTATTGAAAGTCTAAGTATGAGCTATTCCTTTAAGAATCACATTTTCTTGCATCAAATATGCACATTTAAACTTCTATTCCCCAAATTTAAATAGAGGATGAAACTGTTCTAGAGACACGTTTTTATATAGTATACTGGTAATAAAAAAATCAGCGGTAACATTAATGATAAATCTATGTGATTTTATATAAATAAAGCCATTGAACTGAATATGCGTTTTAAACGTGATCATTTTCATGCAAGCCGCAAAAACATTTTCAAACTTTCGTTGAATTGCGAAACGAGTGGGACAAATGGCCAGCATGTCATTTCGAAGCAAATGAGAGAAAGGACACAATGTCACGAGGAAAGGGGAGATGGGACATTCTAATGTGGGGGCGGCCGAATGTTGGCTGTGGTGAGAGGGACACCAGTTAGTGCGTGGGTGCGGATGGCACTATCCCGCGTTGCCGTGGGAACAGCGTGTCAGCCAAGATGCGTGATTCCTATGCCTGGCCTGGCCTGAGGGCTGCCCTCTCTCAGAGCCCAGCACGGCCTCTTAGCAGGCGCTCGTTGAGCTCTGTGGCCCTGGTTTCCTGTCACAGGGCACGGCTCCACCGTAGGCGTGTGTAACCGCAGAGGCGATGAAGCATAAGGTGGAGGCGGGACGACTTGTTTCAGTTGCCCCTTCGGCCATTTAACCCTTCAACTGAATCACCATCTGAGGTGTGAAAGCCATGACATGGGTTGGAGATGCCAACCACATAGAGAAACTCCTCTGTGACTCCTTCCAAACACGCAGAGCAGAAATATCAAGGTGTGGAAGTAACGCACAACTTCATAGTTTAGCGCCTGCGTTCATAAAGTAGCAAGAGTCGTATAGTAAAAGGATATTTTACATACTGCTTCTAGTGCGTTACTGATCCCGATTATAAATTACAAAAATTGTAGTTAATAACAAAATCCATTACCTTACACATTTTAGGTAATATAAACTTTTTGATTACTTTGAACAAACTCATTTATTACATTGATTTAAATTGGATAATCTATATATAATATATTTTATTTGTTGTTATTAATTAAATAAGGAACCTCAGGGTGGTTGTATTATAATTTATAATAATAATAATAATTATAAAAAGTATGCTAAATATCAGCCGATATATCGGTTTACCACTAGTGTTGCATGTTTTTAGCACATTCCTACGTAGCTTATAGGAAGTTAAAAGGTTGTTGCTAGGCTGCTGTTATTCAGTTTTACTCCTTTCAGATTGTATTATCTTTTTTTAATTGTTCATCAGCCAAAAATCATACATTGCAACAAATCGGTCACTTTATCTTGATTCACTGTTGCTTCTAATAAATAGTTTGATTATTTATGAAGTTTAGTTGAACAAAGCTTGTTTCGACCTCAATATAAACAATAAAACTAAAGCTAATTGTGATAAATTTTATTTTATTTTATTTTTTATTTTAGAAATTTTTTTAAAATAAGTCACATTGTGACAAACAAGTTACTAGGACAAATTGTAAATGGCTTTAGTTGGGTTTCCATACAAAGTTGCAAATTTCCAAAATTGGAATATCCCATAAAACATTTGCAAACAAGCGCAGTTTCCTTCCAGTGAGTCTAAAGAGAACAAAATCATCACTTTCTGGTAAACTGGCAGTAAATATCACTAACAAACTAGGAAAATCTAATGAATATAATAATTTTCATAACTGATAAATTACTTGTGTCTCAGAGCAAGTAGACGACACACAATAGATGCTGTCATTGATTTCGGAGGAGGATGCTGCAGTTTTTGAATGCAGTCGTATAAGACTCAAAAAAATATTTGCTCAGGTATTTCAGAACGACCATAACATCTCAGATACTGTGCAAGGAGATCAGCCTGCTGCTAGTCCAGCTATCCCGTCTCATAACACAAAGTCACATGACTTTTTTGACGCGTTTGGAGGAATTTATTTGCAAAATGCATCTCCCATGATTCCCATTTACCCTTTTTCGCAAAAGTCAAAAACCACCTTAAACGAGTGAAAAAAAAAAAAAGGTTTTTTTTGAGAATTATGGGATTTTTTTATTTTTTTTATTTCCGTCACTCATTTCTCACATGATTCTTATTAAAACATAGCTATTGTGAGATGTACTGTACATTTGCCACTGAGAGAATTGAAGTTTTTTTTCTCCCGTTTCATTTGCTAATACATTCTCCATTGTACTACGTAACATCACAAAATGCTTTATTTTTATTATTATTTTTTTTAATTATTTTTTTACTTTCTGACTTGGAATGGTCTTCCATGGACTTAAATTTCAATGGATTTTACTGAAGCAGCATTGAATAAAAGCAAGGATTTCAGTCAGATGTGCTTCTGATGGTGACGTTTCATCACTTTATCTGTGATTTTATTAATATTTGAAGTTTTCCTTTGCCATCTCAAAACCATCTGTGATGCATTTGTGGTCTCTGATGTTTTTGCTCACGCTTCAGTTTCAAGTGCTTGACATCATGTAGTCTGATATTAAGATTCGCTCATACTTTGCAATCCCCCCCTTTTTTTTTCTCCACAGCCGTGTCCTTTGTTCCTCTGATGTAGGTCATCAGATCCGGTTTCATGTTCGATCACGGCCCAACATAAATGCAGTGGAGAATTCCCACTCGTCATGAATAACGTATGCTGTCTATATTATGTGAAGATTAACTCAGGAAGGAGTGTGATCTGTCTAAATGATCCATACGCAGGAATTTGAACGTGAACTGAGAAGTAGCATACTGATGTAGTAATTACAGCACTAAGGTGCCAATTACACGTGAGCACTGTGTCCTTGTCACATTCCTGTCTGCTGGTAACCTTCACACCGCTGTGGGTTTCTATCTATAGGCAGAGCCTGCTATTAGACAGGAAACATGGTGGGAACATTAGCATCGGTGGGTCATAATGATGATTTGGAGGTTTTGTCCTTCAGGAGGTTTTTAAACTGCTCTCCGATGGTGAATATTCTAATGACCTTGCATAAGTTCTGCTAGGATCAGGCTTTCGCCTCTTCCATCTATCTACCTGAATAAACTTCTATCCGAACACTTTTCACAGCAAGAGATGTGAATATGTTAACTGAAGATATCATTGTAAAGCAAATTATCATTCAAACGGACTGTATGCTTAGAATTCAGCATTTTCTCCTTGGAATTGGGAATTTATATCTTCCAGTGAAAACAAAAATGTGATGGATTTACAAGTAATGTATTTATTATTATTATTTTTTTTTTATTATTTACTTGTAAATGCAATTTAACAATCTTTAACTTCCTCATAATGCTTTTCCTTCCTGAGTTCTCATTTTATTGCATTGCACTGAATTTTTTGTCATTGCAATTTTTATTGCATTGTGTTTTATTTTGTTGCATTTTATTGTGTTATGTTGTATAACATATGTTAAAGTCTTTGAAAAATGTACAGCCGTGAAGTGGCTGTGTCTAAAACAGCTGTTTCTGAGATGAGCGGAAATGTTTGCAGATACATTAGAGGTCTTCGCATCTATGTGACACCTTGTCTAAACTATGAACAGGCACTGCAATTAAACTGCTCCCATAATAATCACCAGTCCTCTAAAATCCAAGAGTTCTGCGTGGAGCAAACTACAGCACTTTAAATGTAAGCCTAGTGCTTCTGTTCTCTTCTGACATGACCTTAGGCGATGCATTACTTCTGATAAATGTTTAAATGTGTTTAGTTGCTTTTAAGGAGTGACAATGTAATAATGTAGCATGTTTGCCCAGACTCTGAAACATTCAGCTAGGTATCAGACAGCAGTCGGCTGATGCAGAATATGCCATTGGCAGCATTTCTCTCAGTATGACCTGTTGTATACTCTCTCTCACATTAGTGATTCTGTTTGCTGCCCATTGGACCTTTCTGTGATGCCAGCTCATTTGAGGGTGACCTGGCTCTGCATGGATCCGCTGGTGCCCACAGCGACTGAACACACGCAGGCCAATCAGGCCCGGGCACAGGCGTATGGCATAACGTCCACGCCAACCTGGCTCTCTCAAAATAGCAAGGGACCAGAGCAGGAGGGAAAATAAATGTCATGCCATCTGATTCCCAATGCCACTGGAATTGCATGAATGAGGGTGAATGCGTGAGACCCGCACAGAACCAGGTCGCCCTAGATTTTTATGTTTTTAGAATTCTTATGATCTGCGTGGTACTGTAAGAGTGCATGATTTTTTTATTACTACAGTATGTTTAGAGTGCATGTTTTCACTGTATCATTTAGTCTTGTGTAATACATTTAGAAATCCCCCAAAATTCAAGATGTGGGGCAAAAATGCATGCATTTTCATTTTATATTCAATGCATTAATTTGACATATTTAGTCATGATCATAAAACGAGTAATGCTTTTCTCCAAATATTAGCAAGATTGTGAATGTGAAATTGACATTAACACAAGAACAGAACTTGATATGATGTGCTTTTTGTTTATTTCACCTCTGAAAATTGTTCCAAACAAAGCTAAAGAAGAACTCTGCAGCACACAATGGTAAATGTGTTTTATTACTGAATCATTCGGCCATTAGAATGAATCAGTTGAATTAGTGATTCAATGACTCACTCGTGCAGTGACTTGCCACCACCTACTGGCAATTTTAATGAAAAAATTAGTGGTGGTGTTTTTTTGTATCACTTTTTAAGGTTCTGCCTTTAAAACATTAAATCATTATTTTGTATTTGTTACTGCAGGTGAATGAAAATGGTAAAATGCTCATAAGATCAATGCACACTTTTTGAAAAAGTTCATTTCTGCTAAACTCTAGAGCCCGACCGATAAAGGATTTTGAAGACCGATACCGATACAAATATTTGTTGGTTTTAAAATCCGATATTCCGATATATCGGCCGATATTTAAATTTTTTTTCCATTTCAGAAACGTGCAACAAAACATCAACAGATTTCCCTAACATTAGTTATTTGTAGTTATTTATGAGCTTTAACTAACATAATATGATAATGGATTATAAAAAAAAACTTTTTTTTATTGTCACAACAGAACAGAGGGACATTAAAATATATTAAAGTTCTGATAAATGAAATGTATAAAAATACAAACTTAAGATATGAAACGTAAAGTCCTTTGAACGAAAACAACAACCAAATAAATTTTTTTTTCATAATAGCCGTTTTGGCGTTTAACAGTGCTGTTGCAAAGGCTTTTTATTTCGTTTAGGTTTTTGTTTATTTATTTTTTAGCTTTTCAGCTTTGTTTTTTGTAAGAGAGAAAGAGGCTTAAAATCCCATGCAATCATAGTGAAATTAATAAAGGACCCCTGCATCGTCACACAATTGAACCTTAAACTTTGCATATTGGTAATGAGTACAATATATCACAATTAGACGCCAAGCAGCGTCGCCATCTGTCTATTCTACACGTTGAATTGAGAATTTATGAACAGGGACAAGCTCAGTGACAAGGGTTATCGTACAGAAAGCCTGATTCTATAGTTTCCTCTGAAATATGTCATGATAGAAGAGTTTCAGTCGTCGCAGGATTAAGATTTATGACACTGCAGTGTCTGCGTTACGAAGCAGGAACTCATGTGAGGTTCAGAGTGCTGAAACTGTTGCACCCTAAAAACCTGAGCTGATCTTGCAGCGCTAGGTAGTGTTTAGATGTGTTTGCTGCAGTGCTTGCTCTCTTTCTCTGTGTTTTTTTCCCACTAATTACAGATTGCTTGCCATCCACACTATTCCCAAAGCAGGTGACACTGACTGACGCCTGCAAGCGAGCTTGAGTGTGTGTGTGTGTGCGCTAGGTCATGTGTGAGGGTGTTTGGCAGAGTCTCTGAGAGGGCTTGGAGTGGTGCTTGAGTTGCTGTGGTGGCGTCCGCTGTCAGAAGGCGAGAGTCCTGTGAGTTATGGCTCTGGAGAGGCCTCGTCTGAGACTCCACACACAGCCGCAGGAAAAGCACATGAACGCCAGCCTTAAACTGTGTAAAAAAAACAAAGATGGACGAAGCGTCCCCATTTCCTTCCAACTGCTCTGTATTGTTTCATTTTCATTCGGATCCCAAGTCTGCACTGTATTGATTCATTTAAAGCCTCCGACCCAGTACTTTAAAAACAGGGATGAAGGGTCTCCATTTCTTTCCGCTGCTTAGTCTGTGCAGTAGTGATTCATTTGGAGCCTGAGTCTGCATATAGAGATTGATTTGGAGCCATAGTCTGCACAGTACTGATTCATTTGGAGCCTGAGTCTTCCCAAACATCTGCAGAGCCATTCGCCAAACTCACAGCCGTGCCCCCACACCACATTTTATAATTATCTAAAAGCAATCTTATTAGAAAAACATGCACTCGAACATACATCAGCTTGAGAAGCAATGCCCATTTTGGGGTGGACTATACCTTTAAGTACATTTGCAAGCTGTGAGTTTGAGTTATGGTCCTTCCTGGGGATTTTAACTAAAGTTGGGCTGAAATCACATAAAACTGCATCTGGCTTCACACTGTCTGCTTATGCTTCTTGTTGAAGCTAATGAATTGGTTGATGTATGGTGAGGCGAACACGGACAGCTCTAGAGACAATTGCACCTCTCTGAGAATACAGAATTGGCTGCTTCACACAGAAGTTACAGAACCGCAAGCTTTCAGCTACAACTTCACTTGATCCCCGGAAGATCCCTCTATCATGTTCGTGAAAATCTGAAAGCTCTTTGGGTTTTTGACTTTTAAAAAGAAGTCGGGTCAGATGAGACAAACAGGGTGATCTATGCAGTGGCATTCTGTTTGATTAAAGAGATTTCCTAATAGTGACATGAAATCAATTCTTCCGTTAAATTCTATCCCACAATTTCACAATGTGTTTGATTCAGCTATATTTGCACAATGCATAGCCAAGTTCTTCGCGTGGAAGTGGGGGCATTCGAGACTAATGTCCTTTTCAGAATAGACTTTGAAACAATCCCATGATGGTAATCATGTATTGTAACATCTATTTTTCTTGCTTCACAGTCAAGTTTATCGGGTTGCACTATTACGAAGTATAGCGTATTATGACAACTTCACAGTGCACCTGGTATTAGCCGCTAGCGGTTTATTTAAAGTCTGCCTCAAGAAGCTGAATCTGTTTTTACATCGGTAATGTAACACATGGGACACGTTCTTGCACTCCTTCTGGGTTATTTTTTTTAATTGATGGTCTATTTACGTATGCGTCAGACGGATGTCTTCGGCAGGCACGTCACGGTTTGCCGCATCTCACGTCAAGACTGTTTTTAAGAAGATGTGTCACGCTAAAAATAGTTAAACTTTTGCTGCGCAGCACATCAGTGTGAGTTTTGAAATGATGGCATATTCAGAAGAAGTAGGTGCAGTACAAATATCTTCCACGTAATGATTGGTTGTTCTAGTCTCTAATAACAGTGTTTTGTTTTGTTTAAAATAGTTATAATGGTGCATATTTTGTTTGGTATAAAAGAATAGTGTAATGAGCATTTTTGTTTTGCTTTTGTTTCGTGCTGCTTGAATGAAATAGTTATATGATGGAGCTTTGTTTTGTTTGGTATGTTGAATGACTTTAATTTCAAGCATTTAGTTTTGTTTGGTATAAAACAAAAATACAATTGTGGGGGATTTTTTGTTGTTTGTTGATTTTTTTTTGTTTTTTTTGTTTCATATGAAATGGTTTCTTTTTTTTGCTTTGCTTTGCTTTGTTTTTGTTTGGTGATGTTCTTTGTTTGTTTGTTTTTGTTTCTATAAAAGAGCTTGATAAAGAAATGTGTCTGCGATTGGGAATCTCTGGTGAGTAGTCCGGGCGCTAAAAACACATTTTGAGACTCCTGCATTTTGTGTCTAATTCAGTTCTCTTGAGCTCTGCGTGTTTTTGTGCATCTCTCTTTACACTGGCTTGTTTGACAGGATAACAGTGACATCATCTGAGCGCTGCAGCTAAGCAGTACTAGGATTTTATTTCATTCATTTTATTTCATTTATTTCATTTGACTTAACTACAATATCCAGGAATCCATCCCATTATGGAGGCATCTTTAAATTGCAGGAGAAAAAAAGAACAGTTGCCGTTGCAATTATATATTTAATGTATGTATTTATATTCAGTGGTGGGAACTGGCTGCATCCCTTAAAATTTGTGGTTGCCAGAATTTGTCTGCAAAACAATACGGTAACATTTTAGGGTTTACAGTTTTAAGTTAAATTTACAGTTAAGTACCGTAATTTCATCAACTGATATAATGTTATTATACAAACATCACAAGCAGCTTTTAAATATGAACATCTATAGAAGCAGCTCAGTGTCATTCACACAAACACTAAACACCATCATGGTGAGACTCATTCAACTGAAATATGCAACAAACGTTTTTGAAATAATAAAAATATTTCTAACGTTTTTTTGTTGTTGTTTTTTTTTTTCATTTTTGTTTGTTTTTTTACGTTAACGCATACATACATACACCTAAATATATATATACATATATATATATATATATATATATATATATTACAATTATGTAAATAAAAACCTTTATTTTGGATGTGATTATTTGTGATTAATCACATCCAAAATAAAGATTTTTATTTACATAATTGTATGTACTGTGTATATTTATACTATTATTACTAAGTATATATAAATACAAACACATGGATTTAAGGAAAATATGATATGTTTATATTTTAAATATATTTAGATATAATATCAAATATAAGAAATTAAATATATATAAACACAGCATAAACACATATATTATGAACAGAAAACCTTTTATTTCGGATGCGATAATTGTTTGACTGCACTAATATATATATATATATATATACTACCGTTCAAAAGTTTTAGAACAGCGAGATATTTAATGGTTTTTAAAGTTGTTTCTTCTGCTCATCAAGGCTGCATTTATTAGATTAAAAATCTAAAATTGTGAAATATTATTTCAATTTAAAATAACTGTTTTCTGTGTGAATATATTTTAAAATGTAATTTATTCCTGTTATACATAGCATCATTACTCCAGTCTTCAGCGTCACATGATCCTTTCAGTTATTTTAAATTGAAATAATATTTCACAATATTACAGTTTTTTTCTGGATTTTTAATCTAATAAATGCAGCCTT
>JAUMHI010000070.1:1700440-1720505 GCA_032359435.1 Enteromius unitaeniatus
TATATATATATATATATATATATATGTGTGTGTGTGTGTGTGTGTATATATATATATATATATAATATTATTTATTATTATTATGTGCAAACATTTATTAATTTTAAATAACTTTTTATTACTTTAGCTCATGATTACATATGTATTTATTTATTCATTATTCATGGTTCTGACAAGTACGTTCTGTTGTATGCTCTGACAAGGTTCTCGACTTTGCAGCAAAGTTGAAACTCTTGAGAAAAGTCTTTCAGATGAGGGTAAATATTGTAGATCTTGCTGCATGCATGCTGAGTTGTTGCAGGTGGATGAATGACCTTTGACTCTTCAGCACATACTGAGCAGCAGATGTGACCAGATAGAAGAACATGAGACTGACTTCATTAACCTCTGCGCCCGCTCACCAGGTCTAATTAATACAGACGTTTGTCTTCTGTGCTGGAAGACTCTTCTATCTCCTCACATTCCCACTCGGATTGTTGTATTACTTAAGAAATGATGTTGGCCGGATCTGCAGTCAGATTTCCCTCTCTCACCTCAAACCAAAATAACCAGTGAGAAGACTGATTCATCCAAGACCAGTGTTTATGGCCAATATATATATATATATATATATATACACACACACACACACACACATATTTAATTCTTTAAGGTGTTTTTAAGTTCAAGCTAAATATGGATGCTTTATACATACTGTAGCTTTCTCTGATTAAAATCTTGTTTCATCTGAATCAGGATCGAAATCTGCACAGATCATAATAAATATGTTGGTGATGATTTTGATATTAGAGGACAACAAGGGATGGGCTTTTTGGCTGGAGTAGCATCGTTATGGATTATGCCCTGGATTATGCAATAAATTTAGCCAGAATCAAAGATCTGAAGTTAAAACTCCTTGATGCTTTTCACTGCACAAGACAATAATTGATCGACTGGATTGGTGTGAATAACTTTTGGATTATTGTGATGTTTATATCAGTTATTTACTGTAGAGAGTCATTCTGACGGCACCCATTCACTGCAGAGCATCCATTGGTGAGCAAGTGATGTAATACAGGCTCTCCCTGTTTTATGTAGCTAAGACATGAAGAGTTGTAATTACTGTGTGCAAACAAACGCTTGGTGGCGGCACTTTTGCCTTCAACATGTTGGAAATGAGCTCTATGTGGGTTGACTCGGAGTCTCAGTGAGATTTGGGCTTCTTCAGGTTAGCAGCATGATCAAAGGATCAGGACAAACACAGGATTTTATTATAATACTCAGACCCCGGTCATCATCATCGCCTCTGCTCTAATAAAACTAGATTGCCCCGCAGCTGTTCTTGGAACATTTGTATTTCACTAAGGCACCTAATAGTTCAAAAATGGGTGAATTCAACTTTTAAAACAAAACTCCACTGAGAAATACAAGACTAAAAACATGGCCGTCAGTTATACCATGAGACCCAGTAAGCACTAGCTTTTATGGACTTAATCAATGTCAAATACTACTGCCTTTATGGTGAAATATGTCTTTAACCAATAGAGACACACTTTTAGCCAAGATTTTTATTGTTCAAAAAACAGCAAGATACAAGATATTAACATATAAACAATGCTGCAAGTCAGCTCTATTTTCTGTTGGTGGTCAGTTATTATCCATGTGTGGTGTACAGGTTTGTAAATGAATACTAAAGGACAGCTTTTAATATATACAGTGGCGGTTCTACATTGAATTACTCCCCTCTTAGTGCCCCAAATCCCACCAATTATTTTTTTCCCTTTTAAAACATTTATTTTGAAGGTGGCATCTATTTATATATATATATATATATATATATTAGAAAAAAATTGCATTCTGTTTTATTATGCACTTCAATACTGAGGTGCAGATAATTGTCACTTGCAATAAGTGGTATAAATATCAGAAAATGCTATGTGAACTTGGCATAAATAGCCGCTGCCCAAAAATAATGATCTCCAAACGTATTATCCATATGGAATTGTCAGATACGTAAATTATGTCGATTTTACAGTAATTTACCATTTTTTTACCAGGTTTTTACTGGAGCATTGTCGGTTATTTTACAAATCACAGCCATTTTTTACAGTGTAGTGTATTTTCAAAATACCATCCTGTTTTCATCGGATACACTCTCTGAATCATGTTGTAAAGGCGAGGTCTTAACTGGAGCAGCATCTTGAGCACTGCCATACTGCAATGACACTGCAGTGCTACACGCTCTCTTTGTACCTGCTGCTTCTACTGACACTCTTAGTCTTGACAGTATGCATGTGTACCTGAGAGTGCACAAGTCTTTCAGAGCGATGGTGCCTCTATTTTGTGCTGCTCACTGGATGCAGAGAGAAAGAGTGATGAGAGAGGAGGAAAAAAATGAGTCTTTTCTTTCTGCCTCATAAAATATTGCTTGGCCAAAGCAAATATTTGTGCTGGGCAGAGAGAAAGAAGTACTGTTAGTCTGGGATAAATACAGCCCTGCTCTCCCCGGTGTCCTCAGAACAGCCAGCACCTGAGCCAAACCTGCAGCCTGCCTAAATGCTCTCTGAGAGAGAAGGAGAGAGGGAAGGGGAGAAAGAACGAGTGGATGAGGGTGAGGGTGAAAGCATGAGACTTAATGGAGGGGCCAGACAAGGAAGGGAAAAGAAAAGATGACCACAATGTTACAGAAACTCCCAAAAAGGGCAATTGGACTGGGCAGTGGCAAAAGTTGCAAAAACCTTAGATTTTTGGGATGTGTTTCATACCAAACATACAAGACCTAGTGTTATATGAAGTAAATTGTCTTAAAATGCCACATGTTTTGGACCAGTGGAATTGCAAACTTTTTCAACGTATACCAATGAATTCAAAGTAGCAGGGTATTTCTGTGTTTTATTTTGAACATATACTGTATCAAGGGAATAGCATGTCATAGTTGCACCAAGTACCCTAAAATACCATGGTTATGTCATGATTTGAAACTTTAACCACATGGTTTGCACCCAATTATTCAGAATTGTTCACCATGATACTCTTATTAAAAATGATTTACTTTAAAGTACTATGATATGACCATATTTTTTTTGGAATGTATATCAGGTGTAGCATGTGCATTAGTTGTAAGACCGCATGTTTTGAATAACTGGAATTGCATGTTTTTTGAAGATGTTTTTTTTTAATTATTATTACTTTAAAGAACCATGCTATTATTTTTCATGTATATTGAATAGCAGGTGCCATAATTATACCATGGTATTCTTTAGTGCCACGTAATACAACGATAATGGCATGGTTATGACTTGGTCAACATTTTTTGGAATTGAACTTTTTTTTTTTCTGAATGTACAATAGATTTAGCATTGCTATCTTTTAATTACCATATTTTGTTTTGAATATACAGCATGGAGATAGCTTTAAAGCACCCTTAATTACCATGTTGATGGCAATGTTTTAAGTCTTGGACTGCATGTTTTAGGCCAATTTCATGTTCTTGAATGTACTATAGATGCACAATGGTATCCTTTAAGGTGTTTTGACAGGGTTATGACATTTAGTAGCTAAATGTACCATAGTCATAGCATTATACCATGGAAAGTACAAGGCAATCACCCAATACTATCGCAGTCTGAAATGGCAACGTGATCTCATGACAATTCATATGCATTTTACGTAACATTTTGTTCTATGAAACGTACATTTACTTATGTTTTTACAGGCACTAAAACGTACAATACTGGTGTATTTTCAGCATCTAAACGAACAAATTCTCATGGATTTTCAGCCTTTTAACACACAAAACCGACGTCTTGACTGCACCTAAAGATGGATCTTGATGAATATTAAAATCACTGTATTAATTGTGTTAGTTTTGTGGTTTTGTTTTAGTTGTCATATTAATGACCTTGCTTGCAACTGACAGACGCAACTATTTTATGTATTTTAACAAAAAATACGTAGCCATTTGTATGTTTTAAACGTTAAAATATGTCTAAATTGTACGTTTCAGCAGCAGTAAAAACTTAAAAACAGTACATTTTATGCTTGTAAATGTAAAGTATTAATACCTACGTTTAAACTTGAGTTCAGGCTGGAAATGGTCACAGTATGTCATTGTGAGGCTACACACAATAAAAAGAGGACAGAGATTGCCAAGAACAAAGAAAATGAAACAAAATAAAGATATCAAAGGGGGGCAATGAGGATGGGCCCACCCTTAATTCAATTACACTGCACTCCCCATAAATCACATCCACAGTGTATTATGACTCCCCGGATTGAGCCCGCTGTGTGATGGATATCAGATCTCGTGTTAATGTGTCGTGTGCTGGCAGCAAAGACAACGAGATGAGCATGTCTCTCTGTCTGTGTTTGTGAGGGCATGAGCTTTCACCTGCTATTTCCATCAGCTCTCTCACGGGACTCCTCTTCCTATGTCACAAGTTAGAACAGGCACGGCACATCTCACCAGAGGTTTCTGAGGTTATGTCCCTTGTGCGCCAGCTCATCTGACATCCCAGTAATGTAATCTAATGCTCACACTGCTCGACTAAAGCCCAGCATGCCTGAGAATCCCCATTACATGTACAACAGTGTTTATTGCCAGAAAAATACAGAGGAAGCAGAGAGGCTACATAATATAGGTCCATCATATCAGTAGTTGGTTGAACATTGTTTCATACTTTTTTTTTTTTAAATGATTCCAGCAATTGATCGCCAGGAATTGGTTGAATCATGAAAAGTGGTTGTAAGAAAATAATAAAGTCAACCTTTTAAAAAATTTTATAACATGCACTGAAAATTGAATCTCTCAGCAAACAGTAGATGGACAGTAAATGCAGCCCTTCAATAAGAAAACTGAAAGATATAACAAATAAATAGGCTAAATAAATGGCCTGTAACCTTTTATTGAATTTTGACAGTATTTGAAGTTAGTGAATGTTAAAATAGTTTTGATGGCAGTAGAAATTGTGCTCCTAAATGGGATATTTAAAGTCATCCACCCATCCATCCATCGTCCACTCATCCACCCACCCATCCATTTACCCATCATCCACTCACCCATCCACCAATCCATCCATCATCCACTCACCCATCCACCAATCCATCCATCATCCACTCACCCATCCACCAATCCATCCATCATCCACCCATCCATCCATCCACTCATCCATCCACTCATCATCCACTCACCCATCCACCCATCCATCCACTCACCAATCTACTCTTCCACCCACACATCCATCCACTCATCATCCACTCACCAATCCACCCACCAATCCATCCATCATCCACCAACCCATCCATTTACCCATCGTCCACCCATCCATCTACCCATCATCCACTCACCCATACATCCACCCATCATCCACCCACCAATCCATCCACTCATCCAACCACCCATCTACCCATCATCCACTCACCCACCATCCATCATCCACTCATCCACCCACCCATCCACTCACCCATCCACCAATCCATCCATCATCCACTCACCCACCCATCCACCAATCCATCCATCATCCACTCACCCATCCATAAATCAAACCATCCATCCACCCATCATCCACTCACTTATCCACCCACCCATCCATCCATCATCATCCACCAACCCATCCATTTACCCATCATCCACTAACCCATCCACCCATCCATCTACTCATCACCACCCATCCTCCCATCCATTCATTAATGTTTTCCTTTGTCTTCAGAAACATTCAAATATCTTACTGACCCCAAACTTTTACAGAACCCGTGATGCCATATTATCTATTATTGTATTAATAATATTGATAACAGTTCTTACTTAAATTACAGCATAATTGTTTTCTCTCAGAAGAGAAATGACTGCAGGGCACAAAAATATCCATTATAGTTTTAGGAGAATTAACCTAAGGATTACTTTGATGTAATTATTTTCACTGCTTATTAAGATTGGATACAAGAAATATCAAAAAACCTTTAAATACCTACAATAAATGCAAAGATCTAGTTGACCTATCACTGGTTGACTCTGATCGATTCTTTCCTAAACCTAAGCAGCACTGTTTTTATTCACCATTGATGAGTTCACAGAATGTTTTCCTCCCTTTTCTTACAGACTTGTGGACCAGCTATGATGACGTTTTATATGACTCTCGTCAAACACATAGTCCGTCACTGGCCGGGTAACTGCCAGCGGACCGGTTCTCTCGCCCTGTCCCACAAACTCCAGCCCTGCAGGGGTCTGTCGACAGATGGCTCCACTCCTCGGCGGAGTATTACTGAAAACTCAGTAGAACTTTTCAGCCATGTCTACCCACGAGATGACATGACCAATGTGACAGCTAAAATCTTGTCTAAAGTTGGCTGCCAGCTTCACAACCGACCGCACCACCCCTTGTGGCTTATTAAAGAGCTCATCAAAGACCATTTTTACTGCTCCTACATCGGACGCACAGGAAACCCGCTCTTCTCCGTACATGACAACCTCAACCCGGTGGTGACAGTTGAGCAGAACTTCGACAGTCTGCTCATTCCTCCAGACCATCCCAGCAGGAGAAAAGGAGACAGTTACTACCTGAACCACTCACACATGCTGCGGACCCACACCTCCGCCCATCAGAAGGAGCTGGTGCGCTCAGGCCTGGACCGTTTCCTGCTGGCTGGAGATGTGTATAGACGAGATGAGGTTGACTCCAACCACTACCCTGTCTTCCATCAGATGGAGGGAGTACGGCTTTTCTCAAACCATGAGGTAAGTCCTTAATCAAGGA
The DNA here is from genome assembly GCA_032359435.1 of Enteromius unitaeniatus. Taxonomy (NCBI): domain Eukaryota; kingdom Metazoa; phylum Chordata; class Actinopteri; order Cypriniformes; family Cyprinidae; genus Enteromius; species Enteromius unitaeniatus. The sequence goes on from JAUMHI010000070.1 coordinate 1,707,172, forward strand.
GAGCCTGGCTGAGACTTTCAAATGTGACCAAAAATGTTTAGACCAGGAAACTCACAATATATAAATTACATATTATATATAAGTGCATTTTATTCGGAAAGATTTATTCCTTTAGTTTTGTTTTTGTTTGTTTCTCTTTGTATTATTTATGATTTTTTTGTCTGAGGCCTTTCTCAGTCTTCTGGTGAAGCGAAAGGATTTCTCTATTATTTAGTTGATTTTTGCCTTCATCTAAGATACAACCGGCCCTACATTTTTGTCAGTACTATTACTTTACTACAGTATATTTTGAATATAATATAATTAGTAATAATATATTATAATATCAATCCTACAATTAATTTGGGTCCTTTTTGGGTCCTTTTTGATTGCTTTAATGTTACTTACGTCCAAATGTTGTCATACATTTGGACTATTTTTGAGCAGTCATGAGTTACGAAGTCAAATAAATATAATTACATTTAATTAATTCCAGTGTGAATACTCCTGATAGCTTTCAGATTGCATGTTCTTACAGATTTTATATAATGATAGTTCATAGTTCATGATATAATGAGAAATTGCTGATCAAATAAAATATGCAAAAAACATAAAAATATGACAAAATATTGATTCTTGACAAATGAATGTGAGAAATAAGCACATTTGTTAAATACATAATACATTTTAATATTTTGTTATTCATATATTTTTATAATGATAAATGCTGCTTTTTGTTCATTTGCTGGAAAAACAAAAACTTTAGTGGTTTAGTGGCTTTTCAACTGAATTAAATTAAGAGTGAATTGCATTCTGTAAATTGAATTTTAATTGTGTTGTTGTTTTGTTGATTTAAAGAGTTTTTCGTCTTGAACTGAGAAGAAAATATGTAGGCATCAAATCTTCACCTGTAAAGCAATCCTCTATAGTTTCTACCTGTCAGAGTAGCGGTTTATTTCAAGCATCCAGACTGTAATGAAGAGGCTGTTTAAGGACAAGTGTCAGAGAAGTCATGATGAAATCTTAATGTAATCTTTCTGAGCGCAGTTAAAGATACACATTTGTTTTGTCTCTAATAGCTGTTTGCTCGAGTGGAGAATGGTGAGGAGCTGTCTTTGTTTGAGAGCAGCAGCCGTCGCACGCCTCACAAACAGGAGACACACACGCTGGAGGCTGTCAAACTTGTGGAGTTCGATCTGAAGCAGGCTCTCACGCGCCTCATGCGACACCTTTTTGGGGAAGGTAGGAATCCTGTGATGTTCACACTTGTTTTTCCTCACTTCTTCTGTCCAGCTCTGCTCCATCTGTCTGTTTCTGTCTTGCAGATTTGGAGATCCGCTGGGTGGACTGCTACTTCCCTTTCACACATCCCTCCTTCGAGATGGAGGTGCGCTTCCAGGGCGACTGGTTGGAGGTGCTGGGCTGTGGGGTGATGGAGCAGGATCTGGTCCGCTCAGGTAAAGCTGCCTACTGGCTACAATAAGCGATGACCGTTTTCAATAAGAGCTGCTGAGTCATAAACAGCAAAACAGAATGTTGAGCAGAGTTCACACTGAGGTTTTAGAGCACCCGCCAATGGGAGTGCAGACAGATTTTGAACAGAGTTTGAGTAGAAATGTCTATGAACAAACAACAGTCAGTTGAGATGGTTTAATCTACACACACTGTTAGCAGCAGGAAGTGGCGTGGAACCTCTCCGATCACTGATCCCAAACGCTACTTATTGCACAACACTTAAAACTTACTGTTGGCAATTTTTGGCAAATTTAAACATGAGATTCATATGGAAGCCCTTTTTTAAATACTGGTATGTCATAATTAAGCCATAATATGTCAAAATAATAAAAATGGGGGGGAAGAAAAGAGTAGGAAAAGGTCATGTTTAGGTCATACTAGTCATGTTTTTGGTTAATTCATAACATCACATGTATCTCATAGTTATAATTTATCTCAGTCTTACCTTTTTATTTTTTCATAGTTTTGACTTTTATCGTAGTTTTAACTTTTTATCGTGTAATATCACATTTATGTTTCACATTTATTTGACAAAATATTATAATCACAAAATACATTACAAAAAGTTCTTGCTGTTATTTTCGTTTAATTTTTATCTCATTTTTTGTATTTTTTTATTCATAAATACGACTTGATCTCTTAACCTTGGCATTTTTCATTACATTTTCCTCCTCTAATTTTACAACTTTTTTTGTCATCATTGACTTTTTGTCATAATTATCTTGTCATTTTGACTTATCTCATATATTTTACGTTTTATATCATTAATACTTTGGTGAGAAAAAAAACATTTTTAATTACTTTTAAAATTTAATTACATTTATTTTAGAATCTTTATAAATATAAAGATATATATATATGTGTGTGTGTGTGTGTTTGTGTTTGTGTGTAAAGCATTTCACTGAACAAAATAGACATTTATAGAAAATAATAGGCCTCTCACAGAGCATGTTAGACTGTTGCTGAACAGCCAATAATCTATAAAATATACTTATATTTAACATTTCCCTTGACTTCAACTACCATAAAAGGAGCTTGTCACAATGCATTCTGGGGTGACCAGAGGATGCATGAGATGCTGCCACTGAATTTGGTCAAATTGAGAAATCCAAAACAGCATATACTCTTCAACATAATCTGTTAGGGGCAGTCCTCACATAGTGAGTGTGAGATGCATAAAAACGAGGATGCTAGGAAGGTTTTCCATCAGCACGGGTCCTCCAGAGCAGTGGCCACACCTTTGATCCGGAGAGGATGCCTTCTGCCTCTGCCAGTAGATGGCGGTGTTGTGCAGTGCTGTGTGAGGCGTCCAGCCCTCATGAAGCGGACGGGGTAGCCCCACAGGAGGGAGATCCAGGCGCACCAGTAAAGGGGGAGGGGAAGGACACACATGACTGCAGAGACATGGTTTTCCTCCCCGGGGATGGACTTGTATGACCGGCCCTCTGTCTCCACCGGCCCAATCATTTCACTTCTCACTGCCACTTAATTCCTCAATCTCATCTGCTCTCTTTATCGATCCTGTCTGTGTTAAACAGCGCTGCATCCCCTGCCGTCTGCACCGCAGACATGTGGAACATGTAACGGCCAATTAACGACAGTGCCACTCAGTGACGAGTGATGGTTTTGTTTTGTTTTTTCTCACTGCTCTGTTAACTTGATTTTACAGGAGTAGTGTTCATGCATTCTATTTGAAAATGATAAGTATTACTTTTTTATGTAATACATTTGTGCTTATTAGTTTGTAATTTACTAACAATTACTTTATCGAAACAAACTAAGTTTAACAAAAGTGACCGTTTTTTATACATGCTTCAAACACTTCTTTTTAACTTTCTATTAATCAAAGAGTTGTCCGAAAAATAGAAAGCAGCAGAACTGATTTCTGAAGGATCACGTGAAAGCAGGCATATGTCAAAAATGTTATTCAGATTTCTTCCTCTGAATGTTGCTAAATGGGATTATTGCATGAATAATCAGAATATGGCCAAATTCCAAATATATGTTATTTCCGATATTATTTTTTCTGTAAGTGCGGTCTGTGTGTTCAGTAGGCGGCACCTCTCCAACAAAAAATATTATTCTGCATTTTATCTTTTGGTCCTCTTGTGTGTTCTGGCATTTTGAATCCATCAATAATTAAAAGCTGAATACAAGTCCTTAAGAATCTCTCTCTCTCTCTCACATTATTTTTTTTTTTTCTCCATTCCACCCTTCCCATCATCTCTCTCTCTTGGAAACCACTCACGGTCAAGCACATCTCTTCCGTTGTGCTGGAAGGCTACTGCTCCCCTGCATTGTTTTGACAGCATGGAAAAATAGTGTTTCTTGTAAAGAGCTTTCTATTTATGGACCTCACATCTTGGTTCAGTTTTATCTTCTGTGTGGATTCAGAGCGGTCAGTCGGTGTGATTATAGACTGACTGAATGACCAAACTGATTGTTTGTAAACCACTTTCTATGAAAATCTGAGTCTAGAATGATAATATAGAAATTGATTTCTACTCAGTTTTTTATCATCATACCAAGGGCACCTGTAATCCTTCTTTGATTGGACTTGAGTAGAAAGTTTGTGTCTTTCACAGTGCTGTGCCTGACAGGAGTACAGATTACAGAGTGTGCGTCTCTCTTCCTGTTCTGTCTGGTTGTACTCAATCACCGCTTTATCCCTGTGTACACCCACTCGAGTGGCAATGCATATTCACAACTGGGTAAACAAAGCCCTCGTGTCTCCAGACAGCTGTCAGCGGGCCTTGCTTCCCTCCTCGAGGCTTTGCTGCTCAGACGAATCCACTCAGGGGTGTCATTTTGGCAGCATTTAGGCAAACCGTGAGTTCCTGTCAAGGTTACGAGGCTCTTTAATCAAAGTTTTCATCGCGATGTAGAGGCAATTTTAATGGATTTCGACAAACCCACAAAATCTGTGTCAAAAAATGGCTTATTAACTAAATATCTGTCAGTAGCTGCTGAGTACTGAGTACTGTAGCCATAGATGATATTTTAATTGTGTCAGATAGTAATGCTGTACCCAGGGAGTGTGATTTGTTAGAGTATCAGTCTATCTACCGGTACCATTCAGGTACTAATATGTACATTTCAGGAACAAACAAGTAACTTTAAAGAGTTATTTTCTCCCAAAATGAAAGTTCTGTCAGTAATTACTCACCCTCATGTCATGACCTTCGTTCATATACAGAGCACAAATTCAGATTTTTTTGTTGAGTGTTGAGTGGCTCAGTTTTGCTACGCCACGAGAGTACTTTTTTGCTCAAAGAAAACAAAAAAAAACAAATCTTCCATCATTTTAGAGAGCATCACAATGCATATGCACAAGCCACTGATGTCACATGGACGGTTTATCGATGTATTTCAGTTGTGTTGCTGTCCATGGAGAGTCAGTTAGCTCTAATTTCATTAAAAAAAAAACAAAAAAAACGTAATTTGTGTTTTGAAAATGAACAAAGGTCTTACTGGTTAGGAACAACATGAGGATTTAGTACCCTTTAAGGTGCTAAAATGTACCCTTCAGGGGTAAATATATTACCATGCAAGTGTACCTTTTTTTCCTTGATATTCAGCGATAAATATAGGATTGGATGCAACTTTATTCACTAAGGATTAGATCATGAAAACGAACCTTCATTGCAAGAGAGAGGTTGAAATGTGCAGAGATGTAAAAAATAATGAAGATGTTTCTTAGGTGGAATGAGTTACTTCACTTTATTAAAAGACTACAAAAACAATCATGTTTTCCGTGATGACACCAATGCCAGCAGCAAAATTTTGTTCTCTGTGTTAACCCCATATTACAACTAATGTTAGAGCTGGGCTTCTTTCATCTATGTCTTATCTATAGCCCTATTCGGACGGGTCTAGTTTTCTAAACTACGTGAGAGTTTCAATTCTTATCGCCTGTGTCCGTGATTTTCATGTACTAGTCCCGTCTGAATAGGGCTTGTGTGTACTTTGGAAGAACATTTTCAAGATGCGTTTACATGAGGTCTAGATGCGTCTTCAAAAATTCAACATGGTGACAAAGTGTAACTTTTCTCGTTCTGCCTCCGGTGATGTTACAAATTGACGTGACCATCCGGCAATGACATTCAGTGTTATCAGTTTCTGCGAAAAAGACAGAAAGGAAAGGGAGTTTTTTTTCCTCCCCACTTAACTGCTTGTGTCTCCGAGTTTTTCCACAACTGCTGACAAACTGACCCTCCTCTGTATCGACTGTCGTCATACGTACGCAAACACAAACTCAGTCTCCTCTTTGACTTCTCTCGATGTCCCAGCCCTCTCCTTCCCTGCTTCCTCACCGGACTGCAGGGATTCTGTCAAATCCTCTCTACCGTCCTCCTTCACTCCCCCCTCCATTCTCATTTTCACTCTTCCAACTCTCTTTCTGCCTTTCCTCACTGCGGCAGAGCAGTGTGGCTCCGTTGCTATAGCAACTTCTCATTCAGTCTTCTCGCACCCCCCTTATTTCACACTCCCATCCACACTCACACATTCTCTCTTTTCTCTTCAGAGCGGTAGGACAATAAAAATCTGCCAGCAAGACAGCATTAAACGTGTGGCGGCCAGCAGGGGTATTGGGACGAGTGAGACGGGGAGGAGAAAAAACAGGAATGGGGCGTCCTGGGAAGTTGAAAGGTTATTTATTCGCCTCTGAGCGTGACCGCCATATGTTAAGCGTGGCGTAAGTGTGCCAGAGGTGGTGTGTTTGGTTTTGGGGCGGGGCTTCACTAATGAAAGGGGAGGAGGGGTAACAGTGCGGCACCGATTTGGCAGTAGATCCACTTAGTTATTCATTAGAGCGCGGCGTGTAATCCCCGGACACATAAATTCTGCAGCAGGCCCAGGACAGAGCCCTGTGGGACCTCGCTGGGACTGTCCGCAGCATATGGGAGCTGGTGTTAATGACGCCACGTGTCAGCGGCGTGGTTGAGGTTTAGTCACGCCCCAGAGGGCGGGGGGCCTGGGGAATGTGATTAAAGCCGTGTTTGGTGACAATTAACGGCCCTTCAAGTCACACGCCCTAGGGCCTCTGGGACGGCGGGGGAGCGGGGGGCGGCTGGTAGGTGGGGAAGGTACCAGCTGAGCTCCCTTTCTGGTTCAGGTGGCGCTTTCAATCTTAGTCCTAATCCTTAATACCCCCCGCCCTCCCGCACTGAATAAATCATGTGCCAGTTGTGACCGGCTCTGCTTAAAGCTCTCTCTTTCATACGCACATGTGTCTTTGGCCTCATTACAGGGCTTCTGTCACGATGCTTCTTTTTTGACGAGCTGGCAGTTTTTTAATCAGTCAGCTTTCCTTCAGTCAGACTCTGCTTCTTCTTTATCTCCCTCACCCTTTGTGTTTCTCAGTTGCAGTGTCTTTTAGTGTTTTTTTGGCCTGATAAATAGTGCACCTTTGTATTACAAAAGCAGTAGCAAGTTAAACAATGGGTGTAATGTAGAACAGGGCAAAATAAATGGGTAAATCTCACCAAGAAGTGTTCGGGTCTTATTTCATCCCCCAAAGTCAATCTATCATCATTCTATCTATCGGACCATTGTTCTTATATCTCTATCTATCTGTCTATCTATCTGTCTATCTATCTATCTAGCTATCGTTCTATCGTTCTATCTATCATTCTATCTATTGTTCAATCGTTTTATTGTTCTATCGTTCTATTGTTCTATCGTACTATCTATCGTCCTATCTATCATCCTATCTATTGTTCTATCTATCTAAATTGTTTTAGCATTCTATCTGTCGTTTTATTTATCTATAACGTTTTATCGATCTGTCATTTAATCAATCTATTGTTTATCTATCTATCTATCTATCTATTGTTCTATCGCTCTTATCCATCGTTCTATCATTCTATCTCTTGTTCTATCTAACGTCTATTGTATATATCTATCGTTCTATCATTGTATATATCTATCTGTCGTTCAGTCATTCTATACAAATCTATCATTCTATTTATTGTTCTATAGATCATTTTATTGATCTGTATAGTTCTTTTGTTCTATCTATCTATCTATCGTTTTATCATTCTATCATTTTATTGTTCTATCTATCGTTATATCTATCTATTGTTTTATTGATATATAGTTTTATTGATCTATTATTTTAGCAATCTATAGTTCTATCATTCTAATTTATCATTCTATTTATCGTTTTATCATTCTATATTGTTTTATCATTCTACATCGTTCTATATCATTCTATCGCTTTATCTATTTATATTGTTTTAGCGTTCTATCTGTCGTTTTATCTATATCGTTTTATCAATCTATCTTTCGTTTTATCATTCTATCTATCGATCTGTCTATCTGTCTGTCTGTCTATCTATCGTTCTATCTATCTATCTATCTATCTATCTATCATCCTATCTATTGTTCTATCTATCTAAATTGTTTTAGCATTCTATCTGTCGTTTTATTTATCTATAACGTTTTATCGATCTGTCATTTAATCAATCTATTGTTTATCTATCTATCTATCTATCTATTGTTCTATCGCTCTTATCCATCGTTCTATCATTCTATCTCTTGTTCTATCTAACGTCTATTGTATATATCTATCGTTCTATCATTGTATATATCTATCTGTCGTTCAGTCATTCTATACAAATCTATCATTCTATTTATTGTTCTATAGATCATTTTATTGATCTGTATAGTTCTTTTGTTCTATCTATCTATCTATCGTTTTATCATTCTATCATTTTATTGTTCTATCTATCGTTATATCTATCTATTGTTTTATTGATATATAGTTTTATTGATCTATTATTTTAGCAATCTATAGTTCTATCATTCTAATTTATCATTCTATTTATCGTTTTATCATTCTATATTGTTTTATCATTCTACATCGTTCTATATCATTCTATCGCTTTATCTATTTATATTGTTTTAGCGTTCTATCTGTCGTTTTATCTATATCGTTTTATCAATCTATCTTTCGTTTTATCATTCTATCTATCGATCTGTCTATCTGTCTGTCTGTCTATCTATCGTTCTATCTATCTATCTATCTATCTATCTATCATCCTATCTATTGTTCTATCTATCTAAATTGTTTTAGCATTCTATCTGTCGTTTTATTTATTTATTTATATCGTTTTATCGATCTGTCATTTAATCAATCTATTGTTTATCTATCTATTGTTCTATCGTTCTATCCATCATTCTCTCTTGTTCTATCTAACGTCCTATCTATTGTATATATCTATCGTTCTATCATTGTATAAATCATTTTATCGTTCTATCTACCCTGCAGTCCATCATACAGCCCTTAGCCTTCTCTTTCTCTTAAAAGGCAAGCACACATACTCGGTCACAGTTGCCTCCTGCATGTCTGGTCTCTCGGGTTTGCACTGTTAGTGCAAACATTTGCTTGTGCGCTGTTCCGTTTCAGCCATCACACCCGAGAGAGGGGGACAAATAGTCCTGGACGTTTTAGCGGATAGAGTCATCGAAAGGACAGAGAGGGAAAGAAGGCGATGAAGAAGCAGAGGAAAATGAGTGAATAAGATACTCTATGTTTCCTTTGTTGTGCAATGTATTTCTCTGGCCTATTTACTGAAATGAAGGCTTTGCCGTAGCGCCTAAGGCTTGCATTGTGTAATGAGGACTAAATTACATCCCATTTAGACAAGCACCCACAGCTGCTAGTGATATGTAGCATGTTCAATTTCAGCCGGGATAATCAAGTTCATCTCACTCGGACTGGCTGTGCGGATGTGTGTTATGTAATATGCATGTGGCTGTTTTGTATGCAACAGCTTGTGGTCACAGAAAACAGATCATTCAGAGTGGAAAAACGTGGGTTTTGCAGTTATCAAATAACATACTATTATCATTGTACTTTGAGAATGGCTTATTTTTCAAATATTTATTGCTATTTATGCAAGTGTCCTTGCAATTTTCCGCATGTCATGGTTTTTTGGCAGCCTAGGCTCATTAGAAAACCTCACTACAGTTTCCAGCTAAAATGAAATCTAGACGTGTTTATAAGGAAAAAACAGAATTTAAGCAGGAAAACTGATTTGAAAAGTCCTGCATAAATTATAGTTCACAATAAGATCATTGAGATGAGAAAAATAGAATAAGGTAAATTTGACCTAAATAGTTTATAGTAAATCTTTGTTCTGTGTTTGAGGACACTGATCAGTGTCTCTTAAATTAACCTCATGCTCATATGTGCTTTTTGGAGCTTTTGAACCGTATTGCCTTTCATAATATGGACAGTTGAAACAGTTGCTATTTTCTGTTCTGCTGAAAAAGAAAATCATGAGTTTGAAACGAAGTATGGGTAAGTAAATGATTTATTAGAATTAATATAATATTTTGGTGAACTTTACCGTTGTGCAATTGTTTCGTGCAATCGTCACATACAGCCTTGCAATATGAAGGGTCAAAGCAACAATCTCCACGAATCTGCATAGCATCATTTCTAGCGTCTTTGGAGTGTCAAACCATGTATCGCGTCCCTTCACGGTTGCTAAGCATGTCTTCACATCTGAACTATTTGCACTGTTTGAGTGGGTGTGTGTGGGAGCTGCACATGTTAGAGCGCCGAATACACTGCTACAGCTCTGCCTGACTCAGCAATCAATGGAGCGATGCTGCTGGAATGACAAACAGGTGTGTTAACGACTGGCACACTGCCCACCTGAGGCCGTCTTCAACCTCAGGACTGATCAGCAGCACTCTTGGGAAAAGAGAGCCTCTTCAGAAAGAAAGCAATTGTTAAAGATGCTTTCAAGGAAACTAAAAAGAGTATTTCAGATGTGGGAACATGGAGGTTTGCTAGTACACTATTGATAAACTCCTTTGGAAGGCTCTGAAAGGTTGAGAAAATAGTAGATATTATGGCTAAAACGCTGAATCAGTGGATTCACAGTGCATCGATACTCAAGGAATTAGGGGTTTTCCCATATCCTTAAATTCTGTTGTACAGCACATTATTTTACGAAGGAGCCATGGCTGTTTTCCTTATTACCTTACGGCTCTTATAATGATGTGCTGTTGTTTATTATCTTGTTGAGATATTGTAGAAGAGCTTTTTTAATGAAAATATGAAGGAATCAAGTATGATCAATTGTTTTGTGTTTTGTCCATTACACTGTAAGATGTGTTACATCTGTTTTTCTTGTTGCGTAGTTTTTGGAGTATTCTACTGTAGCTTCCAGCTGCCTTTTGTTCAGTTTTATCAGGACCAAAAACCAAAATAAACTTGCCTATTTGCAACTTGATTATATGTGAATTCTCAGTGCTGTGTGTCTTTAGGTTTTGATATGTACTCGCGTAGGAAATGCGTTCATCCCTAGCATCGTGCGTGCATTATTACTGGAACAAGCCCCCTGAAGCAACCCTGGGTTAAGTGCCTTGCAGGGATCAAGCCAGCTAACTTCCGATTAGAGAAACCTCAAGGCTTTAGCTGCCATGCTGTAAGGCAACCACTGTGTCTTGACTGTGGTTAGAGGGAGAGAAAAAACGTGTTACTATTGTAGGTGCTCCACATCTTTATGCATGTAATAATTAGCCACAGCATGTAATTGCATCATTTTGTGTGTCAGTTCACTGGGCACCACAGAAACCACAGGTCTTTTTTCAGAGTGATGTCAAGCGGAGGGATTTTCAAAAAAGCCTCAGGTTTGGGACTGGGTTCAGCTAATAAATGTGCATGAGCTTTTAACTTTGTGGACTAGAATACACCCGGAAAAAAAAGTGGAGTGTCTTGTAAAAGTGGAGTGTCCAATCAATGCAACATCAGGATGAACATGCTATGCTTCAGACATAAACCTTGTACAGTTGTGAATACTATAGAGAGCGTATCCACAGCATGCCAAATGTCCCATTTAAGGCCTTTTTGTGTTCCCATTTGCCTCTAAACCCATTTACTGCTGCTAGCAGTGACATTATTTTGTTTGATGGAGAATTTGTATGCTCACTTGTTGAGAACAATGAATAACGTAGGAATGAGATGGATATGTATGACTGTAGGTAGGCATTCTATAAGCATTGCGCTCATTGCCTGATATCATTGTTTCACTCTCGCTCTGCTATATAATTATAACAGCCATCGATCCAGTTGTTTGGCTTTGCTGCATATTTATGAGCCAGGACTGTGTGAACTTATGGAAGACTGAGCAAATCAATCATTTCCATCTCACTGCAATTTCTTCGATTACTACAGCAATATGCAAGTTTGTATCATAGCAACAGTCCAAGTACAACCATATGCTTGGATTTTTCGCAGGTTCCGCTATTGAACCGTTCGGTAATGAGAGCTGTTTAGACAAATTTGTTGCATCCCATTTTTAACACTTCAGGGACGAGTGCAGACTCATTTGCCTGTTTAGTTAGATGGGCTGACATGTTAATTCCCTTCACATCAGAACATCTCCATCTAATATTTATGGGACCAGGTGGTGACTTTCCATATTTTGTGTTCACGACCTGTAATCTGAATTTATGGATAAAAAGATGCCCTTACCTTTATTATCAAGGGAATCTTGTTGAACGTTTTTTTTACTGATGAATCTGCTGAAATGGTTAGTGGTCATTATTATATCCGGATCCATACGTACCCACAATGCAATATATCTGTTGAGCTTCATTTGAAACGACAAAGCAAAGCAAGGAAAGAACGAATGCATCACTGGATAATTAAAAATGAATCGTAGTTGTTGGAAAGAGATGCTAATGGAATGCAAAGCTGCCAAATCAAGTGGATTGAGAGCATAAAATTATATATTGCACAAGCCTGGAGATTTAATTAATATACATAATGATTGGTTTTGATCAGCGGTCTTGTAATTGGGGTGTTTTATCACCCTTGTGTCCCTTTCCAACTTTTCAGACATAAAACATAATAATTAGAACAAAGCCCAAAGTTAATTTACAAAAAAGCACTTATTTTGTGTTTTAATTGATGTGCTGTAGAGTAATCTGTCACTTTAGTATTTCTTAGATGTGTCATGAGACCATACATTGTGTTAAGTGCATGTTCAAGCTTTCTACCAGTAAGTTTTGACAAATTGATAGACCAACATTTTCATTTTAGATTGAAAACATGGTATTTTATATGGTTGTATTTATGAAAGTGATGCCCCATTTTATGCAGTGTGTCACATGGCTTTTGCAGGAATTTTCACCCAGTTCAGCAGAAAATATCCTAGACTCTGACCTGGTTCAGAGCTTAGTTTTGAGATCGGAAACTCTTCAGTCCAGTTTGAAGCAATGAGAATCTGTCAATTAACACGTCAAATTAGTGACAGCTTGATTTAAGCAAAATTTTCAGCCCTGTTACACTTTTGTTTGTTTACATGTATGGAGTCATGTTTTGACCAGAAGTGACTGTTCTAACTTAAGGGGTAATGGGTTTATGCGGTTTAAGGTTCAAAAAACACATCTTTTTCCACATACTGTACATTATTGTTTTTCCTCTAAGCCCCGCCTCCTGAAACGCACCAATTTGTACACAGTTTATTGTTAAAAACACCGAATACCTCAAGTGTGTCGCGGACATTTTACGCCCCTTACCATAACGTGATGCTACGTCTTGACGCTATGATGCCAAAACAATAAAAGCCATTATAAATGAGGCATTGTTGCATTCAGTGGAGACATAATTACTGAATAGCATGACTTAGTTCTGTGTTTTCATGCATTGTGTTGTATCACGGCTCGTAAACTTTACACCATGTCTGCATTCGTGATCGGAGAAACAACTAACAACAAGCACTACCCTTCACTGCTCAAAACTCACGTTTGAATACTAAGTAGCAACTTCTTTTAATAAGAAAACCTAACTAACTTAAATGAGTCCGAAGTCTCTG
>JAUMHI010000070.1:1736265-1752499 GCA_032359435.1 Enteromius unitaeniatus
TCATTAACAAACTGATTCTTTTTAATGAACCTGTTCAATCGGTTCGCAAATCTCACCAAACGATTCATTCTCGAATTGGAAAGATCCGATTGCAGCTGTTCTCGACTCGACAGCTCACTGATTCAAACGATCCGCTCAGAGCGAGTCTCCAGTGAACCCAACAACTGGCGCACGACTGAAGATTGTTGTACAGGAAACTGCTCAGCTGACAAAATCCTTCTAAAACCAGCAAACCAGACCAGCCTGACCAATAAAAATCAGAAAAGAGTGGCAACCCACCTTAGGATGGATTAAAAGGATGGATTGCTTTGCCAACAAAATAAAGAAATCCCCTTAACTTGTAAAATCAATATGACACACGGCTTCGAGTGGCTTTCTGCGGTTATAAAATGGCTGTGTCATGAACAGTTTGATACACCCACTGAACAGAGTCCATTCCTGAAGAACCACAAAGCAAATTATGTTACATACAGGTATTAAAAACAATATATTACGTGAAATTAATTATTTACTTAATTGTTACCACTTCAACTAGCCAAATAGACTGCTTGGTTAGCCTTTACTCTGTGCAAATGTTTGATTATATGTTTTATACTGTACATATTGTACGTTTTTGCTTCATACTCTTGGAACGCCACTCTGCAAATCAAATCAGAGGAGCAGAACTGCTGAATAATAATGATGTCGACACACATTTACCTGCAGAAAGTGGTTGAGATCTTTTACCACGCTCCTCCATACAACTTTCATTTCGTTTGGCTTCTCTGTGTTCGTTGCTCTTGTGGAAGACAACTGCTGGTGCTTTAAGAATGTTCCAGGTTTACTGAGAGCCAGGAGGTCTTAGATGCCTGCTGTCATAGGGATACTAGCCCTTGTAGGTATGCTGGCCTCAGGGTGTGACTGTAGATTTAACCTCCGGCTGAAGAGATGCCTCAAGTGTGTGTGTGCTGTGAATACTGAGGTTTCTGAATGCAATACTTGCAAGTAAGAACGGATGATACAGTGTATATATATATATATATATATATATATTTCTTTCCTTGCATGTGTCTTATTCTTATGTATTGTATTCCTAACAAATGCATTTCTTCTTCTCGTTTTTTTCACAGCCTCTCAGTAAGTACCCACCGCTCTTCAATGACATCTCTTTTTGGCTGCCGGCTGAAGGTTACACAGAAAACGACTTCTACGAACTGGTGCGCAGCATCGGAGGAGACCTAGTGGAGAAGGTCACGCTGGTGGACAGGTTCACACATCCAAAGTAAGAAGTTCAAAATGTCAGATACAGAAGTGCTTAAAACCAAAAGCATAACCGAAACAAACATTCCAGCAGCACAAGACTAATAAGAAGAAACAGTTGATCACTTTTCTGTACTGTGAAACGTTCTATTATAAATTAATATGCTTAGCTGTTTGTTTGTTTGTTTGTTTATTTTCAGTAAAGGCCTTTCTTAAAAACTCAAAAAAAATCAATTGAGAACGAAATCAATGTACTGTGTTATGAGTTTTCAGAGAGAGAGTATATTAAATCTTGTTTGTATGGTCTCTACTCAAAATCTTTTTGGGGGTGTTAACCTGCTATTTATTTATTATTGTTTTAATAATAGATTTTAGGTGATGACATAGCTATCTATGGTGAGTATAAAGACACTCCAGAAGCATAAACACAGACAATTATTTATTACATTTATTCAGTGCAAAGCTCCTATTCTACATCATTTCTTTTGATGAAGTGAGAAGTGATATTTAGGTGTGTTTTTTGCATATTTACATAATTTTTCTAGGTGAAGGGAACTTGTACAAATGAGTCTTATTTATTTGAAATATCTGTACACAAGGATTGCACAAATATAAA
This sequence comes from Enteromius unitaeniatus, assembly GCA_032359435.1. Classification (NCBI taxonomy): domain Eukaryota; kingdom Metazoa; phylum Chordata; class Actinopteri; order Cypriniformes; family Cyprinidae; genus Enteromius; species Enteromius unitaeniatus. Next base: position 1,738,121 of record JAUMHI010000070.1, read on the forward strand.
TTTAACTCAAATTGCCAAATGTTCAGTCTATTTTGTTTTCATGGATTATTGGTTAGTTGATTTGATTGATCGATTGATTCGTTCATCCAGCTGTTGATCCAACTTGAAGATTTTAAGTTGTTGTGTTGTGTCATTCACTTGTTCAATTGTATTTGTCAGTCTTTGGAATCATAGTCAAAGCTAATGGCTTTCACAGGAGAGAATGCTAATGTTATTGCATGGAGCCGTTGGCAGCACAGCGTTCTTTTATTGACAAAGGATGGAGGCAAGGGTTAACGATGCCTAATGGCTCGGTTTTGAACTCTCCAGCATTAGCATCCATTTCACATTGGGCCATGTTTGACAGGCTCTTCAAACTCATCATCTCTTTCTTCCGTCGCCCATTCATAAGCACTTTCACAAACCACAGAACGAGTCATGTGATTTTCTCTGAACGCAGTTCAAACGGCACGGCTCTTCCTGAACAGGTCTGTTCTTGTGAACTGCTGAGGCTGTGCTCGGGTTGCCCTTTCCCTGTTTCCTCTTTCCTGTGACATCAATAATTCATTTATAAAGAGGATGAGAAGTTCACCTGCGGGCACAGCGGTTCGACTGTCCCAAGTCCCTTCTACTGGAACAGGTCGTGTGTGTGTGTGTGTGTGTTAAACGAGACAACAAGAACCTGCAGTGCGTAAAAAGAACTGCAAACATTCATCTCTGTCCCTGCTCTTAATCTTTTTTAAATAGCAACCTTTTCCCTCCCCTTCCCCTAATGACATCCATAAATAAGATGACATCATGAGGTGCTGCAAGGGTGCAATAGCCCATACGGCAGCTAGACATTAAAAGAGATCGGTGCTCATTTTGTTATTCGATTCGGACTAGACCTTTGTTTGCATGCACATTTCTTAGAAAACAAATATATTAGTTGAATGCTTTCTAGAATAGTTTGTGATTCATCGTAATGTAAGTGTATTGGCACTGCTCAAGCACTTTTCTAAGTAGCCATAATGTATTGTGTGTGTGTGTGCGTGTGTCCTGCAGCTAATTTCCTCTTTATGATCATTTTGCTGCAGTTGCGTCAATGCCTGTGAGCTTTGCTTCATACTTTCTACAACCAGAGAGAGAGAGAGAGAGAGAGAGGTAAAGGGCGAGGGAGACATCAATACTTACTTTAAGCCTGTTCTCCAACTTCAAATCACTAATTATAGCGAGAGGATGGCCAATCAGAGCTGATCTAGCCTCCAACTATCTTTGTCTGTCAGAAATGTCACATTCGCAATATTGTCCTAATCATTTTCTCTCGTTTTCTCTGCGGTACTGCTGACTCGAGCTTTTTTGAGAGCTGGTAATATGATGAGATTGGCAGCAAGTCTCCCATCACACTCTTCTTCAGTGCGGTGAGGAAGATTCTGGCATTAGATGTGCCCTCAAAAAGCCATCGGAAACATAATGCTTTTCCTTTGTGCTTGCTGCTTCCGTCTTGACAAAAACACAGCAGGGATTCCTTCAGATTCCTTGTTTACATGTGACTCACAGAAATGTAAGCATTCTCTCATTCTGCAAAAAAATGAATATCAAAGAATCCACTTGGGTGTTTTGTACACTCTGTTGTCTGTTTTGTTTTTTGTTTTTTTCCATAAATAAATAAATATATGGATGCATTTATTTCTCTTGAAATAAATTGTAATTAAAGCATTAATGTCATGCTTTTTTCATAATGGCATGCCCAGTTTTGAAGGACAAGTAAAAGTCTAAAAATCTATTTTAGATTCTTAATGGGGGACAGTATTACTTGTTAACTCTGTTACCTTACTTTTGTGAAAATGAGGCTTGCAAGACAATTAAAATTGTAAAACTGTCCACCTTGTTACCATCAACCCTGTTAAAATTTACAAACTGAGTATACAGCTGATAATAAAAGTGTTACATTTGTAACAGCAGTATGTATAAGAGTAACTGGAGCAGGGGGTCATCAGGGGGTGTAGTTGGGTAGGTTTAGGGATATGTAACTCCTCAGGAACTGTCCACTTAATATAAAGTGTAACATTCTGGACACCAAACACAATTTATATGTAAAGCCTAATTTACTGCTGTGTAACATCTGAGTGATTACATGCTAAATCCAGAGCAACTGTCTATTTAATATAAAGTGTAACACTGTCTTTACCAAAAAGTGCTTAGTCCTGTTACACATTTCTACTTTCATTAACAAAAAGTGTTGTTACCAATGTCCTGTTACACATTTGTACTGCCACACACCATTCTGAGGGGCGTTACATGTGGAAGTTACAGTAATATTACAGCTGTAGATATTATGTACCGGTGTGTACTTACAACTTACAATTTTAATAATTTAAAAGTGAACATGCAATCATAAACATCTCTTTACAAAAATTGAAAAGTCTTACAACTTTGAGAACGAGGCATATAAAGTCAGATTCAGTTTTAAAACTGTCCACCTGTTACCCTCAGCCCTGTTACCTTTCTGAGGGTATAAGATTTGAGAATCGTTATTGTCAGTATACAAGTAAAGTGAAATTTATCAAACATAATAACTGTATGTTTCAATATAATAGTGTAGCTTGGGACAGAATGATGTAATTTATTAACATTAGGATTTGGTCAAGATGGTTAACTAGTTCAGTAATCACACAATAACTAGTAGTAGATTATCAAGGTTTTTTTTTTCTTCTTCTTGTATTACAGTATTTACTAATTGTAGTACCAGAGCTGTCATTCATGCCATCTCTTATGTTCCTCAAACTATGTTAGATGAATTAGGCATTAAAGTGTAATACTTCTAACCTTAAGTGTGAGCCATAGTTATAGTGATGATTGCCTTAGCAAGCGCTGCTAAAAACGGCATTGCTTTTTTTAGAGGCTCTATATTCTTGTGTAAGTGAAGACTAAAAATGAAACCAAAAGAGCAAAAACATTGCATAAACCAGTACACCTTTAAACAGCACAGTGTATTTATCAGCACATCACTTGTTTGTACTGTAATTCAATCAACTTTCCCAGCAGGCTATATCTGCTGACAGTAGGTAGATCCTACATGCTATCTGTTGCATATAACAGTATTTCTTGGTTGTACTGAATCCCTTACTGCAAATTCCCTTAACGACTAAAATAAAAAACCCAAAGGTGGGAAGTCATTTATAGTAAGCTGAGATACCACAGCGTATTTTAGATATATCTGTGACACGCACATCCTCAGCTCCAGACAGCTTGAAGGTTTCATGCGTGCCTATCATTTATTCTGTTTCCAAAAATGCTCATGGAAACATGTTTGCCGAAGTTTTTCGAGGCTGAGTTGGCCCCATTGACAAATACAATCTTAATGCTTTAACTTGGACAGTTAGAAAAGTGGTAAGTTATATTTTTAGAAGAATATGTGCAGTGAAAAGCATCTGAATCTAAAAAGGGCCAAATGCCACATTCACACTGAACTTTTTTCCATCCGTTATATGATGGATGTCTATATTCCTCAAAAATGTCAAGGTATTACATTTAAGCTGTCCAGCAATAAACATTTCTGATGATTTGTAGCACCTGACATTCAAATCACAGTCTTCCCCAACTGTGCAGCAATATATATAGAATATAAATGTCACAGGAAACTTTCAATAGAACAGTAGGAAGAGGACATGGAAGCAATGCAAATGTTTAGTTTAGAAATGTTTTTGTCTTTTCAGACAGATTTTAAGCATGTTGCCAATGCAAATCTTGAAATGATGCAAAATACAGTACAAAAAAGTCAAGTTTTATCAGTTACCTTTACAAATCATGTGCAAACATAAAGGAGTAGTTCTGAGCCGTCCAAGATGTAGATGAATTTGTTTCTACATTAGATTGAGAAAAAATGTGTCATTACCTCACTTGCTCACATGAATGGGTGCCGTCGGAATGAGAGTCCAAACTGCTGATAACAACATCACAATAATCCAAAATAACACCACTCCAGTCCATCAGTTAACGTCTTGAGAAGCTGTGTGATTGTACAAAACAAATCTATCATTAAGTCAATTTAACTTTAAACCATTGCTTTGACCCAAAATACAAGTCCATAATCAATCATTTTAATGTTTAATGTTTATATTTAATGTTTTAGACTGTTTTGTCGTTCTCTGTTTATTTCTCCCCTGATTCAGGCAAGGCGATTTTTTTTTACTGGTAATGCTATGGATAGAGGACTTAATTTTGAGAACTGTTTCTTTAAGTTGTAATTGAAAATAATTAGTACTAATAAATAAAAGAAATAATGTGCAAAATATAAAATAAAAAAATACAATAATTGAAATAAAATTGTGCAGCTTGAGTAAACAAAGCAATACAATAAAATTATTCAAATAAAGTAAAAGATTAACGTAAAAAATATAGACTAAGAAAGAAAAGTGAACTAGAATCTCTCTCTCCTTTGCACTCTTTCAACATGGAGATGTTTGTCAGACAACAATAACAAATCTCACCCGAAGGGCACTATAATCCAACACAAATCTGCATTTATCGGCCTGTAACGCTGTCAGGTGTAAATGAGCAGAATTAATTTGGAAAGTTGACAGAGCCGTCAATAAATCTGACAGCTGTGGACAGGAGACCTGACGGAGAACTGCCGGATCTAGCTCGACTGAGCTCGTCAAAGCACTCTGATTTACGCTCTCTGTGGCGTGATATACTGCGATTTTTCTGCTGGTTGCTGGTGTAATGCCATCTGTAGTAATATCATATTTGAGAACATTAGCATTGGATACAATAACAAGACTAAGCATTCTGAGGCCCTCGTGGTAATGTATGTATATATGTATAGTGGAAGCCTCACATCAAAACTCCATCTTCAGGATTTATGTCATGCTCTGATGAACAATTGCTTTGTTGTCAAGCTGTTTGTTTAAAAAAAAGAAGAAAATCTCCATTGCTGCACTCTTTTTTTTTTTAATGGATATAATGGAATCTGATTGTTTTAAGAAAAAAAAAAAGGTTTTAAATTTGCTGGCTGAGTGACAGAGTGTGAGAGAGGGAGAGAAGATACGTGTCAAAAAGTGTGAACGTACATGACTGCAGTTGCAGCTAAGCACAGCCGGTCAGGTTAGGAGACAGTGATAGGAGTAAGGGATGTACTGCTAGCAAATGGTTGTCCTCATCAGCAGGCTACTGGAAGAGCCAGACTTGTTAAAAATCTGCCCTCTTTGTCGGAAGCCTGGAGGGATCCTACCGGAAAACACTACAAGCCAGCAGGCTAATGTCTGCCGCCATTACTGAGCCACAGTGAAGGAGACACAAGAGAGTGTGTGTGTGTGTGTGAGAGAGAGAGGAGAGTGTATTTAATGGCCCATGGCTCAGAGAACGTCAACTATAGCCTTATGAATAATGGGGTGTTGTTGACGATGCAAAACTGCGCAGGGGAAGATGCTGTGCATCACATTACACCTCACAAACACTCTCACCCTCAAACATACACATTTATATCTCACACCTATATAGAGTGAACTGTGCTGAAAAAGAGATGATGATGTCAAGTGTTTAGTCATATTTGGCTAAATAATGGATTTCTGCATATATTCTGCCTTCAGAAAGTAACACCCAATAATAATTCTGTTCTGATCTCAAATTAAAGCATATTTAAAGTAATTTTTTTTTTTCCCCACACCTATGAGTCATGGCACAATAAGACCAGGAATGTGGAGTAGAGGCACATTTTGCGAAAAGATATGAAGATAAAATGAGATTTGTGAGATGTAAAATAAGCTTTCCATCTCACAAGTGTGAGGTATAATGTAGATTTACATTTAAAGGCACAGTTGGAAGATGTTAAGCCACAAGCTATAAGACACAAAGTTGTCATATAAAGACACAGGTGGGAGTCACAATTACAGGAAATAACATCATAATTGTGTGTTTTATATTTACATAAGATATGAATTGTAATAAATAATAACATAAATAGTTGATAGGTATAAGAGCAGAATTACAAGAAATGGAGTTGCAATTGTGAGATATAGTTGTAGTTAAAAGACATAAGTTTGTTTATTTCTATATATAAAGCCAGAATAACAAGAAATCGTCACAACTCTGTGATTTAAAGTCGCAATTGCAAGAAACAAAGTTAGAGTCATGGCATTTAAAATCACAGAAAATGAAGTAAGAATTACAAGAAATGAAATTGTAATTACAGAAAATAAAATCAAAATTGTGATATTTAAAAGAAGAGTTAAAATATATAAATCTGGAATTACAAGAAAAAGCAAACATTGCAATTACAAGAAATAAAGTCACAATTACAAGAAATAAAGTTTCAGTTTATTTAAAGTCACAGAAGCTATAAAATCAGAATTACAAGAAATGTTGATATCTCCATTCACAACCACTATATATAAAAATAACAGTTAATAGATATAAAGAATTATAAAAAGTTGCAATTGTGAGAGTTAAAGTCTCAGTTGGGAGATACAAAACTTTTTCAATTATTTTTTTTGTGTGTGTGTTTTTTTTTTTTCTTTGTACCCAGCAAAATTTCTGTAGCTTCATGGAGTAAAATGAAATTCATTCAGTTTCTTCAGGTTTTATAAACCTTCTTGACCCAGACACTACGAGGCCAGACCATCCTATCAAATTATAGTAACTGAGCCAGAACGGTGCTTGTCAAAGAAATGACCAGGAGGCCAGTAAGAGTTGCAGAGCGAAGACTGACATGGCAGAAACTCTCCAGACATCAACATACTCCTCTGTAGTTCACAGATTCAGTCTCTTCGGGACAGTGACCAGAGGGAACGACACTTCTGAGAAAGTCATGCCTGGAGATTGCTAGAAGCCTTCTGACAAAATCTGAAACCTTTTTAAAGAATATTTTGCTGCTGAGTTTTATAGCTCAAAAGCCCAACATCATACATAAGGAGGGATCACATTAGCAAACTTTCACAGGCAACAAAGGATCTATAGTATATTGTCAGTAGTGTAGTGATGAATGAAGCAGCTCACCAACTCAAACTGATTGCAAAACCATATAGGGATTTTTTTATTCCTGGTCTCATGGATTGATGAAATTGATGAAAAGATCTATTGATCTATTTCATCTATTGATGAAAATTCACCAGTGTTAAATGTGTCCTCACCTTTACTGTCAAGCAAAAGTGGTAGTGTTCAAAATATGAAGATATGTCTCGAAATAAAGTATATTAGAGTTCTGGTAAAATGCAGAGCCAGGGTGAATTAAGAAATGTGTTGAATTTGGCTGTGAATTACAGAAAAAAACTGGAGACAAGACAACATGCATTAAGATAAGAGAAGGTAAGATAGTATACAGTAAGATAAGACAGAGTAAAATGAGTGACAGTACGATAAGTCAAGGTAAAATACAGTAAGATAAGACAAGGTAAGATAGGATACAGTATGATAAAACAAGGTAAGATAAGACAAGACTAGATACAGTAAAACAAGACAGTACAATAAGATACAGTACGATAAGACAAGACAAGATACAGTAAAATGAGATGCAGTAAGATAAAATTAGATACAGTAAGATAAGATACAGTACGATAAGACAACACAAGATACAATAAAATCAGATACAGTAAGATAAAATTAGATATAGTAAGATAAGATACAGTACTATAAGACAAGGTAAGATAAGATAAGATAAGACAAGCTAAAGTAAGATAAGACAAGGTAAGATAGGCAACAGTAGGATAAGACAAGACAAGATACAGTAAAATGAGACAGTACGATAAGACAAGGTAAAATAAGACAAGATGCAGTAAAATCAGATACAGTAAGATAAAATTAGATACAGTAAGATAAGATACAGTACGAAAAGACAAGGTAAGATAAGACAAGACAAGCTAAAGTAAGATAAGACAAGGTAAGATAGGCTACAGTAGGATAAGACAAGACAAGATACAGTAAAACGAGACAGAGTACAATAAGATACAGTACGGTAAGACAAGACAAGATACAGTAAAATGAGACACAGTACAATAAGATACAGTACGGTAAGACAAGACAAGATACAGTAAAATGAGACACAGTACAATAAGACAAGGTAAAACAAGACAAGATACAGTAAAACGAGACAGAGTACAATAAGATACAGTACGATAAGACAAGATACAGTAAAAGGAGATACAGTAAGATGAGATACAGTACAATAAGACAAGACATCCATTTTGTAGTTAATGCAGTCATGCAGCTTTGGTGCGACATATGTAAATAATCACAGAATTTTCATTTTTGCATAACACAACTATTCTAACTGACATGCTGCTGTGCAAGCAAAGCATTTATATTGTTTTGTGTAATTAGTCCAGACTGTAAAACTGGATTGAACCGTAAATACTCTGCGATGGCCAGTGTGAGAGACAGTCTGTGACAAGACTTTATGACAATACATTGTAATAATGATGCATTTTATTAATCAGCAATGTATCATTTGGTGGTGAGGCCGGTGAAGATGTAAAAATCTAACCTCCAGCAGAAAAAATCCTTATGGATGAGCCCTGTAAATGTCTTGACATTTCTCCCTGTGAGAGGTATTGTTCTGTAGTATACAAATTTTACAACCCATTCTTTCTCTCAGGCTTTGTTTGAGAAGGCCTGACTCATTCTCCCAAGTCCTCGTAAAAGCAGAGTCTGGGCGTTCTCATTATGATGAACACTAATGCTCAGCCAAAGGAAGGAGAGATGAATGAAGCACAGACTGACTCACTTCACTTTGACTGCTGTTTTGTCAGCTTTTGCTCAGCAGTCGGACTGAGATGAGGACTTTAAGAGGTCTGGTCGCTCAGCTGTGAGGTTAATTAGACGCTGCTTTACTGCAGATTTGTTTATGGAGCAATCAGCGATGGGGAGAAAAAGACAGATCACACTACATACAGCATCACTACGCTGAGATTAGCATCTTAGAGAAGGGTTTGGAGAGTGTGTTTGTGCTGCATCACTGTGGGAAGATGCTTTATACATAGTCTATACACTGACAGTCAACATCAAACAGCATTCATGATGCATTAAACTTCAATAATGTGACTCACAAAACAGAGAGCTCTGGTCTTGGATGCTGATTGGTTTGTTATATTGATCTGCATACACATTATACTATAGGCTATTACTGTTTGAGTGTAAGAATATGCCGTACCCATAGTTTATATTAATCTCATGAAATGTAATTTGTTTTTTAATTCATATACTTTTTAAAATATGTATTAATATATTATAAATTATTAGTCTTAATCAATAACAGACATGTAATTACAGTAAATTATAAAATATTTTATTTGTATTATTATTATTGTTGTTATTTCCTCAATATAATTTTATTTATAGATTTTATTTATACATATGTGTGTGTGTGTGTGTGTGTGTGTGTGTATGTTGCAAATAATGAATAAATAGATAGGACTTAATATGCTGAAAAACTGAAAAAAAAAACCTTACACTTAAATGAAAATTATTATAATGTTCTAAATGGTTATGCATGTGTGTATATATATTAACCACATATATCGAATGAAAATATTAATTGTATTTAAATTAGCAACTTGGTATGGGCATTTCAACAGAATTTGTTAATGTTCCACAAAAAATACAAAAAACTTACTTCCAGACATGAGTCACTTTAATAATGTTTACCACCAACACAAATAAATGTGTCGCATAACAGTTACTGAAAGTTGTTCATGAAAGTGTTTCATTTTCTTTTATGACATAGCATCGTCCAGTGAAAGTAACTGGCACATCAATTTTCATTCTGAGGTGCTGGAGAGGCACCCAACAAACATCTTTCCTTTTGGCAAAAAGTAGCCTCTAGCTGGGCCATATGCAAAACAAAGGCCAAAGGGCCAAAGCACTTGAATGTCTTTCTCTGTGTCAGAGACATCTCTGATGAACCCATCCCAGCATTGTCGGTCATACACACAAGTAACATATTCCCCTGCTTTCTCAATGAAAATTGATGTATTATTCATTGGATTGGGTGGAACAGCATAATTATGTTGCATTCCATTGAATGTCAGTAATCTGTGAATCCGAGTCAGTTTTCCCGATGTCTATCGTAAATGCGTTCCATTGTAACAGTTGGCAAAAATATGGATGCCTATAGATAATTCCAACCGGCTCAGTTTGCACTGAACTTGCCCGAATCCCAGAATCCCAACTTAAGGGGCCGTTCCATTGCACTTTCCCAAGGTGGAGGTCAGATTTCCCCAAGTCCCGAATGGAATGCTGCATTATAGCATTAATTTAGGCGTATGAGTTTAAAATAGCTGGTACTAGAGTAGTTGTGAATGTCACACAACAATTTTTTTTTTAATCATTACAAAACCCAATCCCAATTTTTTATATTTTGTCAATAAGAACATGCTCTTTAAAAACAAAAAGTTTCATGTTCATACCTACTGTAGTGTCATTCATGGGAAATATTGCTGTGAACATTGGTGTAAATTAGTTTTTCCCATTTTTGGACCTTAATATCTCAACATACATCAGACTCTATTATCTGAGAATGTATCAAAGAATGTGAAAGACATGGTACATATCAGACCATTTACCAAGTTTGATGCTTATACACTGAACATTGATGTTTCTATGGTCATCTGAAAACTCTTAAAGTAGAAAAGTAGAGGGTCAGCATTCAGGTGTAAATTCAGTAACAATGCTGTGAGTTGTAATTCATGCAGTTCTGGACTAAGACTCTTAACCCAGAAAATTTCATGGACCTGGCACAACTAGTTCTGGAGATATTTCAGTCTGAACATGGTCACTCAGACTGTGATGCCAAAACAAACTTTTTTTACAGATTTTTTTGTGGAAAAAGTACACACAGTAGAGATCTGAAATTGTGTATATGATCTATTGGGCATATTACCCACCACAAAGATTTTTTTGAGACAAATCTGAGGTCAGGTGGGGAGCATTTGATTATTCCAGCTGGAATGACCCATATTTAAAAAAAATAAATAAATATATTTCAATGTATTACCATTTATATATCTATATTAATTAGTGCTTTCAAACGATTACATGTACATATGCATGCATGTGTTTGCATTTCTACGTAATAAAAATACACAGTAAACACATATTGTATAAACAAACTTTTATTTTGGATGCGACTAATTGTAATTATTCGTTTGACAGTAAAAATTTAAATAATTGATTTGATGTGAAGCAGAACTGATTATATCCATCAGGTTTGATTGGATATTTTGGGTGAAAACAGGTTAGGTTAATGTTATTTTTCCCTTGGTTACAACAGCAGAATAGAAAACCCATTTCAGAGCAGAGAAAGTTATTACATTTTGATGAAACATTATGAAAACAACCTTTTTTATTTCTCTCTGCACTGATAAATCGTGAACAAGAATAACAAAAGGAACACTTATTAACAAAAAAAGGTGCGTCAATATTGATCGCTTTTTAAATATATATATATATATATACATATATCTGAGAAATGTTACAGACATACAGGACCGGCCCTGGCCAATTTGCTGCCCTCGGGGAGATTTTATCTGGTGCCCCTTACCTCACAGCCCATTCCACCAATAATCATTGTGTTCAGACATTCACACAGACACTGCATAGCTTTGTCTTGTTTTTTATATTTTTATTGGAAACACGCCAATTAATTTGTACGACCGCACAACCCCAGCCCTAAACCTACCTGTTACAAAAATAATGTAAAAACATGACTAAAAAAGGTTTTATGAGAACACGCGTTCTCTGGGTTCTGAGATGATCCCGTCTGATTTTCTAAGGCATCGCTCTACAAACTGAGCTTCGTCAACCCTAATTACGTCAACATACTTGTACAAACGACCTATACGGGCGTATTAGCTGGAGGACAGGTTGAACTTCAACTAAAATTGGACATTACATTTATGAAAGTATTTGTTATTACAATCAATTACAAAATTGTCGATCTCTGGAACTGCAGACATTTTGAAGTAGACTTTTTTTTTTCTTTCCTGGGCACCAGAGGGCTTCGGTCTTTTTAACATTATGGTAGATGTTCACTGATAAATTGTCAGGTAACCGATGCATGTGAAAGTGGCTGCACGAGGAAAGATAGATCATGCGTCGAGTCGGGAGAGCAAGAAAATAGTTATTTTTTTGTGGGATCGGCACGCCCTTAGCATTTGCATACTGCCTATGCCCAGGGCCGGCCCTGCATACACACACATAAACATGCACACGCCACACACACACAAGTGAGCACACTCCTGCTTTCAATAGTATTTGACAATATTTAACCAAAGAAATGAATTAAGCGTGTCTCTGTTAATGTAGCATACTGACCTGCGTATGACGCTTCCGCTGATATTAACGGCTTGCGTCTCACTAAATTAGGACATAAATACAGTAGGCTACATGAAGAACATCTCCAGAAGTTCTCCGAGGATTACTTCAAGAGCATTTGACCGTTTGATTTGAGTAAATCTATCATCATATCATGTACACGCAGAACTGGAAAGGTCAAAATAAAAGTTAGGTTTGGACACGGCAGCAGAAATATATTACTGTTGTTCAGCAGAATGTACATCATTTCAAACTGTAATATAAAATCACCTTTATTTTCCAACAATAAAATGAAATCTTCATTAATTTAAAGACAAATTAAAAGACAAAAAAAATTAAATACACATAATTTTCAAAGGGGAAAAATGATAAGGTTACTGTAAGAATAAATAATAATGCACTAGGTAGCATAACAGATGTGTAAACTGAAAACTATTTGAACTCTATTAAAACTGATTTGCACTGATTCGTTGTGTTGGATATATTTATTTCCGTGCAGTGGCTCAGGAGATGAGGTTTTGAGTCTGTAGAAATGTCAGCAAGCTGAAAAGATCTTTTTTGAGATAATGCAATCTTGTTAAAACTGAAAAAGGTCGTTCAGGAACGGTATCAAACTCAAGGTATGGGAATCAGAAACCGATACCCAGCCCTAGTCCATCCAAAGATTTGCTGAGCAGATTTCTCTCCTGATTCAGACCAAGCCATTTTTTTCTCTGGAGGAAACATTACTATGGACTGGATATTTTATTTCTATATTGAGTCATGTGGATTACTTGATTCTCGTGATGTTTTTATCAGCTGTTTGGAGTCTCGTTCTGATAGCACCCATTTACATCCATTGTTGAGACACTGATTGAACACTCCATTTAACCAAAATCTAAGGAAGAAACAAACTCATACACTGAATACATTTTCTTCATGTTCAGTTCTGTTTCTTTAATTCTTAAATCGGACATAGTACTTTTTGATTCACTAAAAATAATCTTTTTATAAAAGTAATTTGTTTGGGAGTTAAGGGGTCTCTTTCCCATGTGCTTTACTCTCTCTTTCCCTTTGATTCTTCTCTGTGGGCTTCATGAACAGAGAAAGTGTGGAGATGTAAATAATGGATTTGGATCGGTCAGGAGCTTATTTTTTATCTGAGGACTCCTCTGTACCCCGCCCCCCTGCCGACATTGGCCCCGCCTCCACTTACGATGGCCCCGCCCACTCCTGCTGACTGTGGTAACCCTGGTGACTCATCAACAGATGCCATTCACGTGTTTGTTTGACAGCATTAATTTTTTCCACTGTTATCCTGTGGAATGTAAATACATGACATACTGAGTAACTGAGAAACAGCGGGGTGGTTAGCATAGCAAACGCTTCAGCAGATCCCACAATGCAGTGCTGTGCTGGGACTCGTCCCTCTGGCTGCCTTTCCAAGGCCTCCGCACCATTTGAGCTCTAATCCCAACAATCCCTGTACTATTCATCATAAAGAGTGATTCTTTTTTCCCCAATCCATACAGTTTTCCGTGTGCATGATTAAGACCTCACTCTCCTCTCAAGCTCTCAGCTCTGCCTCACAGTAGCGCTTGATTTTGATTCAGTGTTTCCTTTTCTCGTTACACTTTTGTGTGGTGGGGACGAAATAGTTTAAAGGAAATAGTTGCTGTCGTACAAACCAACACGTTATTTTCCACATATACAGGATTGTTTCTCCTCTAAGCCCAGCGGGTCGATTTGTACAAAGCTCATCGTTCTAAAAAAGTGAGATTGACTGAATACTACAAGCGTCAGAAAAATTACGGCCCTTACCATAACGTGATGCCGTGTCTTGGCGCTATGACACCAATCAAACACATTACAAATTAGGCATTCGTTGCATCCATAAATACTGATTATAATGACTTGGTATTGTCTTTTTACGAGTCGCGTCACGTCGCATTGCATCACGCCTCGTAAACATAACAGCATGTCTGCATTCGTGATCGGAGAAACAACCCTTCACTGCTCTAAACTCACGTTTGAATAGTAAGCAGCAGCTTCTTTTAAAGCTCACTATCTTAAAGGTTGTGAGTGGTCAGCAGCAGACTGTTCTTGCAGAGGTAGAACTGCCTCACTTTCACA
>JAUMHI010000070.1:1755656-1772703 GCA_032359435.1 Enteromius unitaeniatus
CGTGCCTATATCAACGTAAGGATACCGTGCCAGGGTCATGTGTTTTAGCACCACTCATTGGACATTTCACTTTGAAACTGTCCTGAAAATCGCTGTAAGGTACATGATAAAGTGCTGCAGACAGGGCAAGCATTGGCCATGGGTTCACAACTACCTACGACACCATTTAATACATCAATCAACTGATGCATTTACCCAAAATATTAGCATTTCCATTAGTTAACAACATTTATTGTTATCTTCAATAATTATATTTAAAGGAAAATTCACCCAACTATGACGCCCCTGGCTGCAGAAATGTATTTTCGCTATCCACCAGCATTACCAAGCTTGGAAGAGCCAGGATACATTAAAAAAAAGAGAAGAAAGTCATACACACCTAGGATGGCTTTGGGTGAGCAGATTATGGGGTAATTATCATTTTTGGTGAACTGTTCCTTTAATGCTAGACCAGATGTTGGCGATGTCACTTAAAAAAAAAAAAAAAAAAGCCTTGCAACATGTAATATGCATGGGCATTGTGCTTTTATTTTGCAGTTTTGTGGTATCGTTTTCAAAAACGTGCACTTTGAAACCCAAACACGCCATTGTTGTTTAAATGAAGCTGAAAACGGCGTGTAAACCAGAAAAACGTGGTAACTTTGTCGATAGGCTACAAAGTCGATGCATTCACTTTAGACCCACTTGCGAATGGAAGATAGTAAGACACAATATTGCGGAATAGGCTACTTAAATTCCACACTAGTTTGAGAATGTTAGTTGAATTATAGGCTTTGGGAAAACGCGTCCCATGTAATTTGATGAATTGATTTAGTGAATAATTGTTCAGCATCACTATTTTTTTCAGTGCTAAAATCATTTTCTTTGCTGTGTGAAACAAACCAGTCCAGAGAAAAAACCCAACCTTCCATGATGCTCTGCGTGACTATAAAGCCCTGCCTTTCTGCTTCCAGCAGTGTGAGAAAAGACACGGCTAAACAAGCAGTGCCATGTCTGCCTGGCACTCACATGGGCACATTGATCAATCCTGCCAGCCCTGAAAAATGGTCATGCATAGTCTGTTGTGGAGCAGCCAGCCATCTCAGTGTGAGTGTGTAAATCCTCTACTTTCATTGTTAGAGATTAAATGTCAAAATTAGTATAGCCTCCCCATTTTGTGTGGTTAGGAAATGTTCCAATGAGTGTTGCAAAACCAAAAAAAAAATGGAAAAAATGTCTATGCACTACTCAAAGATCTGTGGAGGATAATATATTCAGTGCCAGCAACAGAATAACATGCATTTTAATGAGATTACAAATGTAGTCGTCATCCCCTTCCAGGGACGGAATGAAATCCAATCTCATTTTCAAACTCAAAAAGGAGCAATAAAAAATGCGTTCCAGGACTTCAGTCCCATTCATGCAGTCTCACAGCTCCAGAGAGAATAGTGTGCATTTCACCACGGTCAACACACGCTTGATTATTTCTCAATGTATGAAATAGAGTTGCTTTTGATTTACTTTCAGATTTATTTGTCACAAAATTTATTTTTCCTTTTGTATTTTTTTTATGAACGGTTATTGTCTAAACTATCTTAAATTAGGTTTAATGTTGGTTTATATTCCATTTTGTTCGCAAAAATATGCAGAAATGCATTCGAAATGCAAATAACGACTTACTCTTGATTAGTCTAGTCTATTCCAGGCTCTAAATCAAGGGCCAGTTGCATAAACTTAGCCTTCATGTTAAGTCTTAAGAGCTAGAAGTCAGCCAAGAGTAATTTATTTTATTTTTTTGTAATTACCATAGACTAATATACAGTACATTTTATGTAACTGAATTTTAAAAAAAACTGTGACCAGCCTTATATTTAATTAACGTTTAAGACTAGTCTTAAGCTTTTATCCAACCGGCCCCTGATGTGTTTTTGTTCTTTTTTCAAAATTGTTGTGTTATTAATCTAGTAGAATTAAAAGAAAAATCCTGAAGGAATGATTAATTTTTATTTAATGAAAGTTATTGAAAGGACTAGCCAACGTATTATTCATTATTTAGATGGTGCAGGCTAACACACACACACACACACACACATATATCGTATATACATGTATACATATATATATATCAACGTATATATCGAGTAAAGCGTAATAAAAGTGCAATAGAAATGAAAAAAAATGTCTTGATATTTATCAAAACATTAGGATATTTCTTGATTTTTTTTCTTGCCAACTGTGTGTAATGGTTACAACACTTGCTGTGTTTAAATTAATACTAAATATTACTTGAAAATGTAATATTTTAATATTACTTGTTGACTTTGAAAAGGGAAAAGGCTGTAGCCTCTTGAAAGGGTGATAGACTAATGTTTCTTAAAATGTGTTCAGAATAAATACTTTTCCCTTGACTATCATTTTTCAATCTAGAGCTTGTTTTCGCTCAGACAAGCTGCAGAAATGCGCTGAGCGCGGGAGAATCAATATGAAATGAGTCTCTCTGCCACCTTATTAATAATGAAACAATACGTCTTCACTCGACAGAGTCTCGCCTTCGTGCGCATGCGTGCTGGCTTGGGGAGCTGTGCGTGTGTTCAACGTAAGCCTTAGAAATGTGATTTCTATTTTTCGTGATGTAGTCACGTAATTTAATTTAATTTATTAATTCGTGCCAGGGACACGTTTATTTCGTTATTTTAAAGTCCGGCACGTTTTTTTTAAACTAAGATGCATCCATCACTTTAAAAAAACGTGCAGGACTTACGAAAATAACGAAATAAACGTGTCCCTGCCACGAATAAACACCTTTAGGCTTTGTAGGTAAAACAGATCTGCATTAGGCTACGATATTTTAGAAGATGCATTGTAACCACCACAAAGGCTACTTCAATAAAACAATACAACACAAATCTCTTTCAAACAGTAACTGTTTTTTATTTAATTCTTCTTTTTAGCAGTCTATTTTATATACCTGTATAATCAATCTGTTTTAAAACGGTTTCAGTTAAAGTATCTCTCTTTTCATTTCACATACATCTCTTATTTACTTGTATGGTTTTGAATATTCAGGTATTTCATATGCAACATCCCCAGAAACGAACAAACGAACGAACAAACAAAATACACATCTTCTGAAGGCAGTGAAACGTGGTCTATGCCTTGGCAACATCAAATAAAGCTAGCAAAATTCACGTCATCCAACTATTAATGTCAAAGTCCAGATACTGTCGTGCTACGGTACTGTCGGGAGGAATACAGGCCACACTTTACGTTGCAGTGTAATTACTGTAGACTTGACGTGTAATTGTTTTCTGGAGCTGCTTGCTTGTAATTACACATTTGTTATATGCAACATGGACACTGTAATGTAAAGTGTTCCCTTTATACTGTTATGTGTCCTACACAAAAAGAGAAAATCCGTCTTTGAATGGAATAGAGTATAGCATTTTGGGGAAAAAATGGCAACAGTCAACAATCTCACAGCCTCTTCATGGCTACATTTGACACCTCTTTGTTCCTTAATAAAGTCTTTTTTATATAGGCTATATATATATAATTTCTCTGCTCTCTTGTATGCCGCTAAATAGATGTCTTTAGTCATTCCTGAGGTTTATTTATTCTAGGCTAATTGTTATTATCATAATATTTAGGCTACCAGCCTATTATTAGCATCGTTATTAGTAGAGACGTTTGTTTTTTCTGGATTGGTGGGTCAGCAAACCTTAACCCCCTCACACATCATCCGTATACTTGGCTTGACTAAAATAAATCTGATAAATGAACAACTAAATATTGACAAAGAGCATATAAAAAACAAACGGATGGGAGAATATGTCCTATCTTTCTATAATGCATGGCGGCCGTTGAGAAAGTGAAAAGCCTACAGTAATAATTCATTCATAACAGACGGTAATGTTATAAAATACTACGCTTCTACCCAGGACTTTTCAGAAATTCAGGCCGTCATTTCAACTCAATATCTGATAAATATTTAATGAAATCGACCCAGAGTCAGGCAAATGTGCTTGAGCATTCCCAGAAGACTTCTTCTTGCCATTGTCTCTTGCAAAAAAACGTCTTTTTCTCCAGATGAAATAGGTATATAAATCCATTTGGGTGAGGATGAATTTTGATCGTCATACTTATTATTCTTTTTTTTTTTTTTTTATTATTATTCTTATGTTGATGTCTGGTCTTTTCCTCTCTTTTCTTTCCTTTTTTTCCTCTTCTTTGATTTTACTTCTTCTTCTCTTCCCGTGGGTTAAAACTGCATCCACGTCACGAGCGCAGACAGTGCCGTTAGGATCAGCGTGACGCCGAACGGAACCGTTGATCGGCTCGCGCCGTTCCCGCCCGCACACAGTTCAAACAAGCTGCCGCGAAAGTCCAGGTTTCTGGACTCTTTTTTCAGCTTCTCCCACAGATCTGTGGCTCCCTCCTGACAGTCTGCCAGAGCAGTGGTCGCACATGAATGGAAATCATCCCAGTAACTGCAAATCAAATATTTCAAACACAAAACAAGAAATCATTACTCATGATTTTAGTCACGCTTCAACTTTGCATATTCAAGTCGAGCATTATTTTTGTTGTTTATTGTGGTTGTATTAGCTTTATTATTATTACACATTTTCATTTTATTAGGCCATTCATTAAAATATAATTCAAATTCAGTTGAAACTGAAACTCAAATTTCAAAATTTCAAAAATGTGGCAAGCACTTTTGAAATGTGTTTAGTTTAAATTTAAAAAAAACGGCCGTTTCTGTTTATGCGTTTGCCAGCCAATAGGCTATTTAACATGAAATATCGTATTTCGTTTAGAAAATGTATATAATATTCGTTTCAGTTTGAATTATTCCGTTCATTAAACACCAAAATATAGCTAACGTTAATGTGTTTAAAAACAAATATATATAGGCAATACAATCCTCAAAACTATGACGTTATTCGGAACTCTGTAGGATCCATTTTATGTGAGTCCTCATGTAGCCACGTGAAGGAGGAGACGGCGCACGAGGGAAACCCGAGTTGTAATGCGGCTCCAAAGGGAAAGTCTCCGCATCACGTGACTTCCAGTGCCCTCCCCATCTCTCCCGCGCTCTTCTGCGCCCCACCCCCTTCCTCTATCCCACTCTCAAGCCTATCATTTATTAATTTATTTCAGGAACACACACCCACGTTCAAAATCCTGCACCTACAAAAGAACACGCACATGCTCGTAACAACTAGCCGAGCTCCAAATAAATTAGTATACAATGCATTTGCGGAAAAAAAATATGCTTTTACTTTAGCAGGGAAGAATTAGAAAAAAAAAAATATATATATATATATATGGATTTTATAGGAAAACAATAGCCTACATATGCAAAATCATCTGTATGTGCAAATCTTCTTTTATATGCATCTAATTTTAGTTAAAAAATACAACTAAATGCTCTAAAACAAAGCAGAGTGTTGCTATATGAATTAAAAATGTATCATTTCAGACTCTGTAATAGGATTTTGTTCTGTTTTGGAACCGTATATTATTATGTTATTTTATAGGGCGGATCGCTTACAATAATCGCGCATTACTTCCCGATCCGATCCAATTATAGATGTTGACCTTTGGCCCTGGCGTGTAGAGATGGTTCATCTGATTGTAATTAACTGGTGAAATGTGAATAGTGCTCGGCTCTATTTCTGCTCATGGAGCTGTCGAATTAAACCAGGGGCCCCTCGTGCCATCTGGTTCCTCTCCCCCCTACCCTCACACACTTGTATTTCATCAGTTGTGTGTATGCATGTTTTCCTTACGTGCAGATGGTCTGAAGGTTTTCCTTCTCGTCCAGTTCCTGTGGATAGTTGGCCATGTTCTCTCCCAGTTGAAGCAGGCAGTTGGAGAAACCTTTAAATACTGTTTCACATTTCCCAGCCGCTCGAACCGCCTGCAGCAGATAGGCTGGAAAAGAAGAAATCAGCATTAAAAAAAAATGGGAATAGCGTTTATTTATTTATTATTATTATTATTATTATTATTATTATTTATTTTAGAAGAGCCCGTTGCAATGCAGCCTATGCATGTGTGCGTTGAATATGTATTAATATTTATATATTTTTATTCCTCGCTCGTCTTATTTATTCTGGTTATAATAAATAAAGTCGCTTTTATGTGTCTGCTTAGAATAATATGTGTTGAGCATGGGTGGCGCGTGGACAAACGATGATGTAATGGTTTACAGAGGGTGGGGGTATGTGGGCTTATGTGAGGTGAGATTTTCATTCTGACTGATTTGTATCCCCCCCCCCTCCTTTTTTTTTTTTCACACATCTAGAAAAGAGTCGATGACAGATCTATTAGGGAAAACGAGAAGATCTGGACACGCATGCTTTTACTTTCCTCTTCATTTTGGACTGGGAGGTCACAACAAGATCAATTGTCCAGATCTCTTTGCTGAACGAACCCTAAACGCCAGTGGCTTCTTCTCAGGTTCGTTAAACAGCGATATCTCCTGAATTGATTAAGTTGTTTCACTGTTCCAATCAAGCCCATTTACGCTGTAGAGATATGGGCAAGATGCAAGCAGCCTGTTACACACCACACACCCCCTAAACTGTATCCTATAGGTGCTTTGCATAGTTTATCTAGCCAGTGTCCATACATTATACAAATGCATTTCATGCAATACGAGCCATTATATTAAATGCAGTGCATGCTTGCCTGTTCTTCCCTTTGTTGCAATATATGGCCTATGCATATTGTATATTTGCCCCTATACATGTTATGGGACCTTAAATTCATTTCTATCCGTTGCACGCCGTACATTCCAATATTCTCTATACGCTACATTAAAAATAAACCAATAAATACGAAACGAAAAACAAAATATAGATGCAATCCTATTATTCTATTACGTAGCCTGTCTATTTTTTTCGTGAATTATAAAAAGTCGTTGGCTGATGCAGTCGTTTCGCAGAATAAATATCCAATTGAGCACAATGACACAAAATACCGAGGTGATAAAGAATACTATTTAAAATATGAGATTATTGCGCTGCTGGAGCAATGCTGCACCGTTGACTACTTACATAACGAATAACCTCGCTATAATTGTGATATCACTGACTTATTACAAGCATATTCCTCCAACATATCCAACCGAGGAAAAATAAAGACGTGATAAATTCGATGCATGCAACCGCTTTCGTGAATCTTTATTAAAATGATTGAAATATTCAGAGCTCAACATGGCGGATATAAGAATAGGAAAAATACAAAGATGCTCGCTTTGGAAAGCCGTGTGTTGATGCGATGCATGCTTTCATATTTAAAATGCATTTAATACCGCCCTCTCTGTCTTCGTTTTCTTTCATAAGACAACGCTGTGATACTTTTTAAAAACCATTTTTCGTTGTAGGCACGACGGTCTATATTTAGAAACAACTGAGCATCTAATTTCGACTCACCTATCCTACTGTACTAGTGGTCACGACCACTTTACTAGACCCTGTCAGCGGGACCGGTGCATAATCTGTTCAATGAAGTCAGGAGGGGGTTTATGGCAAATTAATGTAGTTCAGCACCAGCTTTTTCATCCCTATAATACTCAACATGCATTGCAGAGCCATGCAACAGCATTAATAAGAAAGCCATTTAAAAACGTGCGATATTAAATGACCAATATATTTGGTATATTCTAAAACAGCGATATTTTTCTCCAGCTCCATTATACATGTGCTATTTTGTGGTTATTGCTTTATATGTAAAGGGACACATGTGAAATGGATGATGCATGTATAAAAACCCACTCTTTGCGAGCTAGAACCCATTTTATTGGGTATTTCGTATTATTTTTCAATGTTTGTATCAATTATTACGAAGAGGGTCGGGCGGTCCCATACTTTTACCAACTTGCTCCGATAAGATTTGCTTGCCAATTCAATAGAGAGACAATGCAATATTATCCTATTACTGTTATACTATTACTGAGTATCAGATAGACCCAGATCTCTAGCCAGTTGCAAGCCTTCAAATCGCAGTCGGGACAGTAAAATATCCACCAACACACACAAAAAGAAGAAATCGATGCATTTACGGACTTCAGCATAGCCATAACTACGAATTATAAGGTGATGAGTTGTAAGTAAACCAAAAGGAAGGGTCAGCCCATCCCAAAATATACGACAGAAATAATCGACTTACCTATTTGAACAGCAAGAAACAATGAAATATATCTTCCAGACAAAGTTAATCCCATCCTACGTCCAGTAAAACCATTGGAGTATATGCCAATTTTAGATAGTTGTGAGGGGAAAAGCCTGGCCAAACTGAGCGTTGAACATCTCTGTTCAGTCCACGCAGCTGTTCAGAAACTCTTTGTGATTTCTCCCGTGGTCGGCGTGGCGCAGTGAAGTCAAATGGTGCACCCCGTTAAGAGAAGGCGGTAATGCCTCGTGTTTTTTTCTCTCCCTTCTTCACGCCCACATCTCAAGCTTGACGTAAAATTCACCGTCGGACTCCCCACTTCTCTATTTTCTCATTTGCTAGACCGGGCTGGCCCCTTCTCCCCCCCCCCCCTCTTGCACTGTACTGGTATTTCAGGGATTGCGGAGATGTCCGCATATATCTGCTCTCCGGTGGTCTCACCTGTCCACCCTCACCCAAGCTTACACGTGGACCCGTGACCCATATATGCTCGCACGTGCAGACCTCATCGCCCCAGGGTGCTGAGAGTGAGACATGCATGCGTTTTGCTGGACATAGGGTGCGTGGTGAGGTTGCTAGTGAGTTGGGTAACAGGCCATACTCTCTTTTAATGACCGTGGTGTATTGTAGTAGAGCCTAATTTATGCAAGTGTGACCCTGCAGCTTGGCACTGATTAATAATGTGGAGTGCCCACATTTTATTAATGCATAACGTCATTGAAGATTTATTTATGCATTAAATCAAGATAAACTGTGCTGTTTTGATGAATACTGGTAGATTTGTTTTATTATTATTTTCTTTTTGTGAATCAGCAATGGCTCAAGAAAAACTTTTAATAGCACTAGGCTGTATTAAAACCACTTTACACACACAAATATCAATGTTGCCTACCCAGTGATACTGATAAAATACAACTTCTAATCTGCTGCAGAAAATTGTGAAATACGCCCTATTAAATATTATTTTAGACGGGGTGAGATGAGTTACGTTACAACTGAGAGAAAGGTGATGTCTGTATCACTGAAAGTTCTCACCGTGCTGACGTCAGCGGAATTTGTAGCCAACCAATGAGTACTGAGTATTGATGCACACCATTTTTTTTTTCCAGAGACTCTGACTTCAGGAGGAGAATACTAAAAAGTTACCTAGGGCATTCTAGCTGAAGGAGAATCCGACCGGTGAGTAGAAACCGTGTGCTCCTTGCTGCTGAGTAATTAGGTCCCCTGACAGTTCATTTAGAGTCCAGACTACAGAACCCAGGAGGCAGAGGCCCTCAGGACTCTTCACAATGTGATCAATTTTTTTGGTCATTGACAGACTTTTACTAGTTACGAATGCGAATTTGTATTCACATAATATCTTCGAACTCAATGTACGTCACGTAAATGCATGTTTATAGATAAAAAAAAGGCTGCATGGTGTGTTGCAATGCAGGGAGGGATGCAATATCATGGATTACATTTATAGAGAATGCCATAGTCCAAACAATAGCAGGTTTTTATTCATGTTTTGTCTCCATCTTGTGGCGGAGGTGTGCAACAAAAAGTATGAAATATCTAGGTTGTGTAATCTCTTTGATCAGAAAAGCAAATGTTTTGGCTGATACAAATAATATTACACAGACAGTCTTTGGAGGAATAACTAAAAATCCTGAGTGAACAGAGTTAAATGAACTGTCATTCAGACAGCACAGGGAACCCCTGTTTAATATGTTTGTCCCCGTGTTACCCAATGACTTCGTAGCTTGAGAGGTTTTCCGTGGTGACTCATTCAGGTGGGCGCGGGGAGGGCTTGGGGAGACAGGAGGAGAGAGAAGGGGGTATTCCAGCTGCACTGATGCAGTGGAGGCTGTCTGAACCATTGATATGAAGGGAGGGAAGAGAATGAGGTAGGCACCGAGTTTTTCTTGTTTTCGTGAATATAGGCCAAGCTGATTCTGTCTGGAAATGCAAATAGTTTATGAAATAACTTTAAAAAAGAACTTCTCATTCAGACTGACGGTGGACTAGCTAGTTAATCAAAAGTTTTAATGACTGCCCACTTTTAGTTTGCATTTTCAGTCACTCAAATCCCTTTTCACTCCCCAAACCCCTTTGCCTTTTCTGAAAGCAGGCCCAGTCATGTTAAAGTCTTTAAAGCAAACGTTAGGCACCACGAAATGTTTCGTTAAAGCTGTTCATCTTTTCAGGTGATATTAAATCTCCTTATTAACCCCATCCCTCCAACCTGGCTGAATTGAGTTAGCCCCAGCCCCACCTGAACCAAGCCACTGCAAGTCCATTTCTGCATATAAACAGTACCCCAAATATCATTGTCATTGATGAGATTGGGTTAGCACTTCAGGATGGCTCCCGTGCTCCACTCTGGTTTTTAACAATGAATATTCCATTATCCTGGAAAATGCACAGAAGTTAAATGAGTTGCGACTGGCATTTCATGAGTGAGATTATTTCATTTTCGTGTTGATGTCTTGATGAAGATTTGCAGTATAACAAACAAAATAAGCCAAAATGCTTTCACGCTGAAGGTTTATTGTTTATATTAGTAAAGCACAGTCAGTGGCATTTTAGCAGAGAAAATATGCAACATATTCTGAAATAGTTGTCATGTAATTTAGATTTAAGATTAATACAAAAAAAACAAATTTTTATAATAACTTTGTTATTCCATAGCTTTAAGTTTGAAATACACTCAAACTTTGCTGTTTCTGGTTTATGTAGGTCATATTTTTCTGTGTGCACTGAAAATTTTGCACACTGCAACATTTCTGATATTATAGGGTTCTGATTTTTTCACTTTTCCTGATTATTAAATGATTAACTGATAACTGATTATTAACTAACTCATTTCTCTTATCCACACTTTGCTAATCAGTTCATGCTGCAAATTAAAACCCTCTATATGTTTAACAACTTAGTGTTGGAAGCTGTGAGTGTAAAGAAAGAAAGTGTTAGCTTGTATTTCAATAATACTTGTAAAGAAACTAAAGCAATTCAATGAAATGGCATTGAAAACCCCTTTTCTCTCTGGTTCCCTTGTGGCAATCCGTTACTGCACAAAGATTTCCAGCTGATTGGTGACCTGTCTCACAGTAGCGCAGTCCAGACACCCTATCAGCACCTTCTTCCCAGGAGACTGAGGGGTGATCATGTCTGTATATTGCAGTGAGCCCCCAGGTGCGATCTGACTGTAAATAGAAATGGATATAGTTGTATAAGCATAAAAATACTACATGTCAGTACAGTAATGAGCAATTAAAAGCAAACTAATCATGGGCCATAAGCACAAAATTTTTTCTTACCACTAAGAGCAGTTTTTAAATAAGAGTTTCCTCTTCAAAACTTTTCCCAAAGTTACTGAGACCAACTTTTATTACGGAATAAGGAGAAATATTAAGCTAAAAGTAAAACAAACTTTCGATTTCGAATTTTCCTTTCTTTTTTGAATTTTCTACATCACAGAGTGAAGTATTATTTAAGAAGCACATACTTAAATTAAAGGAAAAATTAACATGAAATGTTTCTAAGGTCAAACAGATTTAGGATGGTTGTAATTTGGGATTTAGGAGACTCTTGACTACTCTTAACGTTTCATAAATTTAGGAGCTGATTTTAGTGTTGAAACGCTTTGTGAAATATTTTAGAGCAAAAATTTTGGAGTCCTAAAATTAGAACTGACAAGCCTACTATTTTATAAGAGTTTCTCCTAAATGGTCAAGTAAGGAGTTACTTTTACTTTTTTGAATTTTTGTGAATATGGCCCCTGATTTACACACTATGCTGACATTATATAAAAATAATGTCTACAGATTTTTCCTACTTCTACTAAGACACAAAGTTAGCAAATGCATTATCAAGTCATACACTAGTGCTCTTTTATAATCACTGTAACACAAACATTTCCAAGAATGTGCCCTATTTTTTTTAAAGAAATGACAGTGTTACCGCTTGCATGTCTCTATACAGATGTCTTGTAGCCTGTTCAGTGTTTTATTGTGTATTAGAAGTGCTGGCAAACGATTAGTCATGATTAGTTACATCCGGAATAAAAGCTTTGTTTACATAATATATATAAGTATATATATGTGTGTGTGTGTGTATGCTGCATGTATTTATGATGTAGTATATATAAATACAAACACATGCATGTATATAGTTTGAGAAAAATATGTTTATACATTAAATATATTTATATATAATATGAAATATAAATACACAAATGTATAAACGATTTTCAAAATATTGTATGTGTGTGTGTTTATATAGAAATAACAAATATAGCCTACACATTACACATACATGTATGTAAACACAAACTTTTATTTCGGATGCAATTAATTATGATTAATCGTTTAATACTTGCTGGCAATAAAATTCAGAGAAATTAAAACATTTAACTGATAGAGGTTGCTCTTACTCGTATGTTTTTATTTTGGTTGGCATCATACCAGGGCTTTCTAGGCGCAGCTGAACATTTGTCAGGATGAAGTTAAAGGGATTTCGGAACGACACAGTGACCATGAAAGCCTTGCCGATCTTGGGTGTTCCAGTCACCTGAGGATCATTTAAAATAATTGTTAATGAATATAAATGATTAAATGTATCGCACATATTCCTCTAGAATTAGCTATAAAGGACGTATACCGTAATTGTGAGTTCAGGAGGACGGAGGGCGACAACTCTCATTGTAGTAAGGGCCATGTCGCTTTCTTGAATGCGTCCGTACACCACAAAGAGCAGGTTGGACTGTTCCACCAGGTAGGGCATGTACTCCAAAGCTTTGACATCAATCATCACTTGCATAGCTGTAAAACGATTTTCAGAAATGAAAGTGGTCAGATGATGTGATCTCAAGTTTTCCTTTCTCTTTGGAGTGTTAGTGCTTAGAAAGATCCCTAAAGTTGCAAAGCCCGAAGTGTAAAAAATATTCTTTATTTAAGACTCGATCACACCCTTCTAAAACTCTCTGTGTCAAGATGTGGTAATATGAGAGACAGGGTCACATCACAGTGGAGACGATGACAGCTTGTGTACTGCAAATACATACGGGCACTGTGTCTGTCACACGACTCTGTTCCCCTTTCAGGCTTGAACTGATGGTAAAACTACTAATGACATTATTAACTGCTTTTACATTTATTTTGAAAGCTAAACTTGTGGTCATGGTAGGGAACTTTACATTTCTGATGCATCCAATCACATTTCTTTGAATTAACAAATTCTACAGAACCTTTGAGGTAAGGTAAGTACACAACTGCATGGAATATATAACACTGTGCAAGTGGTTTTTGACAAAAAACAAAAATCGTACATAATGTGCCTTTAAGCTAAGTTTGTAAAGTCACACTCACTTTTCCAGGGATCCACGGATGCAACTTTGCTGTCAAGCTTGAAGATGGAGCTGGTGATGCCGGTGTAGTACACCACACAGCCAGTGATGGTGGCAGCGAGGGTGCATGTTTGGCTGGTCTGGTTCTTTATGTTCAGCGTCAGTTTGAAGTTATCACCCATTTTGATGGTGCCTGCCTGCAGCGCGATGTTCACACCTGTTTCAGCAGGTAACGTGTAACTCCTAGCAGGAGTGCCAACACTCTCTGCCATCTTCATGGTCTGCCTATCCTTGTCACTGCCTGGAGTCAGAAAGAAGTTTGAATGAAGACAGAGAAAGTGATAGGGCTTTCATGATCATTCATGCCCAGATGTTTTTGGACCAAATGAAGCTTACCTTCTGGGTATTTGTAGGTAGAGGTGATGTCCTCATAGGCATTACTGTTCACCTTTTTGGTGACAATGAGCTTTCCAACATGTGTGGTGTCCACAGAGACGATCTTTGTGTTTCCATACTTATCAGACTGAGAGTAAACCACATCACTGTTCAGCTGGAGACAGGAGAAAGAGTTGTTCCATTAATGAAAAATGGTTTTGCAAATTCGATTGAAAATTGCGATTTTGTGAACTAAAAATATGGTCAGTAAACATCCTAGAGATATGACATGTTTCGTACCTCTGCAAAGACAAACCTTGCATCAAATGGAAAGCTGAGCTGTCCCTCTTTGATAGCATTGACAGACGTTGGGCCACATCGATAAAGACCTGAAAGAGAGAGGGAAATCATTTTCATTTAGAATAACAGAATGCAAATGGTATAGAATTACCATCCGATGACATCACATTACTGTACTATTGTACCACTAGTACAATTTTTTAAAGATCCTCGTACAGATACACATACAATCACACAGTGTTTCAAATGCATAATATCGGAGCAGATGCCAATGGAACAGAGAAGCCCAAACCTCAGACATCCCTCAAATCTCCAAGCAGATGGGAGTGTCTAAATGTAGACATTTAAAAATCTAGCATACTATTTGGGTCTATTTGAGTTTCTTAAGAATCAGTTGAAGAAGATTTATAATTCTGAAATATTTGGTCTTTTTTAATCCCTGTTTTTTAATCCCCCAATTTGTGATGCCACGAAATTCATAAAAAAAAATTTTTAGCGTAAAAATAAAATACAAATAATTGCAAGAGAAAAAAAGCAAGGACTCCAAAATATAAACACACAATTAAGAGCGGCAAGTCAGAATAACGAGAAGAAAAGTCTGAATTGCTAGTATAAAATCACAATTATCTTTTTTATGGCAAAATTCCATAATTCATATACAGCGTCTCCTAACCTCACCATTTAAGTTTAGAGGAAAGCCAGTGTACATAGAAGATGTAGGATCATACCATCACTGGTCTCCTGAGGGGTGCAGTCAACCACCTGCCAGCCAGAGTATTTTTCTGGCAGATCAGACCTTCTCATGTACACCTCATTCCAGCTGTGGTAGTTCCTGTGAAACAGTGTTATTGTCACTAAACAACACTTAAATATTGTTACTTATCAGACTGTCCATGCTTTGTGTACTGTATCTCACCAGACTGAATCTCTCGTGCGGCTTCTGTTCACGCTCCCATCTTCGTCCAGCACAATGTCTGTCTTCAGGTTTCCAGAGTTGTCGTGAGCAGAGCAGTAATTGGTGATGACCCGTGCAGGAATCCCAAGACAGCGCAAAACTAGGTGGGATCATCACAGAGCCAAGGTTATTCTACAGTCTTTGTAGCAAGGATCTAAATCACCTGAATCTCAGAACCAGTAATGAATGTGCGAATGTGCCATGGCCATACTCACAAGTGTTCAGTGCACCTGCAAACACCCAGCACTGCGCAAAGCACACAGGCACACAACCTTCTCTGGCATATTTGAGCAGGATTTCAGGACTTCCTGTCCAGGCAGTGGGTGCTGTGCCAATGGAGTAGTCACCACTCCAGCTGCCAACCAGGACACCATCATCGTCTTGAGAGTTCATCTGAAAATATACCATCGAAAAGCCTACATATATAGCTGCTTAGAAAGTACGTCAGAAAGCAAAAAGGTTTTAAGAAATAACTTTAAAAAGCAGCTAACTAACACAATAAAACATAATAAAAACAAAATGTTTGGAAGAAAAAAAAAAAACGAGTTACCTTCATATACATGTATATACATACACACACACATACATACCAAGACTTGCTTTGAGCATGCAAAAAAAATAATAATGCTGCTCAAAAAAACATATGTAATAAATCCAATGTAGCATACATGAATCACCTCATCTATACAGGTGGAGCTGGGAAAGGTGGAGGGTTTTCTGAAGAACGCTACAACTACTACAGCACGCACATTATCAATCAAAATGCGTGCTTTGTTTAAATGCAGCTTGTAGAGTTTTTACAGCATCTCACTGTGATTAAAACATATTTTACATTTCACATTTTTAGTTTAATTTGTACGATTGACCACACTAACCCAACCCTACAAAAATTGTGGAAAATCCTGATTTATAGGGTTTTATGAGCACATGCGTTATCTGGGTTTGAAGCTATGATCACATGATCACGTCTCGTCTTATTATATCTCTGATGGGTCGTAATTCACCGCTACAGTAGAAATGACCTATACAGGTGTATTAGTTGGAGGAGAGGTTGGCTGAATTATTTTTATCCCAAAGTCCAGATCTGTCTGGACTCAAATGATTTGTTATATGTGATACACAATATTTATTATGCTATGTTGCTTTTTATTTATGAAACTTAGTACAAGTGTTGATAAAAAAGAATGCTTGAAGCTAGAATAAACTATTTGTTTTGTTTTTGTTTAAACACAGTATAATTTGACATATTGTATACTCAGATATTCATACAACAAAATCTGAAATCATACCAGGGCTGATGCCTGCCGAATTAATTCAACGGCATTTCCACGATATATCAGAGGTACCTTCCCAGCATCCAGAACCAGAAGACATGCATCCAGAACCCCCTCTTCAAACTACAGGAAACCATATAAAAATGTTAAATAACGGTACCAGGTTGAATAGTCGACCATATGAGCTAGAACATTTGTTTTCTCTATAAAGAAACAACGCCAGAAAACTGCCAACCTGGCCGTAGTTCCATGAACGGGAGGTTACACTGTTGAATTCTCCATTGTAGATGATGCCCACATCATTCAGCACATACTCCTGTCTGTCGGTATCTTTGGGCACATACACCAGATCCGCTGTGTGCCAACATGGGATACATGTATTAGGCTTTGTTGTAGTGTTGTCACAGTACCAAAATTTCTGTATTCGGTACCAATACCAGTGAAAATCCACGGTTCTCGGTACCAAAGCAAAACACAAAAACTTTTATTTAATCAAACAGCGCAGACTATATTTCATAGCCTAGAACTGCTTTTCTGATGGACTGATTTTAAACATACAAATATTAACCATACATTAGTTCTCTAACACACATATTTTGGCTACACAGGTCATTTAAAAGCCTCTAGTGTGTAAAAATAGTACACTATTATGTC
>JAUMHI010000070.1:1773030-1787809 GCA_032359435.1 Enteromius unitaeniatus
AAATCTCTGTACAGCGTCGTTGGCAGGGCGGCCAGGGCGAATTTTGAACGCACAGTAACGATTAACTCAGCAAATTGCAATGTTTGAGGTGTTTTATAAGGTTCGATGTATTTCCTCCTTTTGACATCAAACTTCGATGACTCCGCTTGCAGATGGGTTTTTGGTGATCAATGATGTTGCGCTTGTCATCAGCCTGAAAAACAAAATACTTCCACATGTGGCTCTTTCCTCCTTTCTTTTCAACGAGCAGATTCAGAGCCGCCTCATCAGCAGAAAGAACCGGGTTCACCCGTTGCTCTGTACTACCAGTACTTCAGAAAACGTGGCACCGTAACATTTAAATTTGTTTAGTACCGTCTTGGTACCGGGTCTTTTGACAACACTACTTTGTTGTAATCGAACAGGTGATGTCGGTATGTAATACTGTTGTATTTGTACTCACCGGGGTCCCAAGGATTGAACAGCACATAGAAATCAGTGTCAGGGTTCCTCGGAGTGCGCTGTTTTCCCAAATCACTCACTACTGTTACAAAGGTGCGGAAGCGGCCAACGATGCAGTTAGAGTCAGGTGTTATGCCCACTGTTGCTTCAGTGCCTTGCGTGCCAATCACACGGCCGCTCCAGCGCCCATCACGTTCCTCTGCTCCAATGGACACAATGATGTATGTGCCCCTGTTTTCATCAGGAGCACTGCCTGCGGGAACAGACATACAGTACGCCAGGTTTGAAGGACAGTTCACCCAAATGAAAATTGTTATTTTCTGATGGTTTTCATTCTATTATGGAACACAAAAGATGATCATTTTAAGTATCTCTGAAGCAGCTGGATATGTTTTTGGCACATACAATTAAAGTCAATGGTTCCATAAAAACATTGTTCATGGTATGGACAAAAAAAATATGAAAACATCTATCAAAATATATGTGGGGGTGAGCTGCCTTGGGCCATTTCGAAATGAAAAAAAGACAAATGGTGCTCTCGGGACTGGTTCCTCAAAAGGACATCTTCCCAAAGGACGGCAGCAGAGCTGAACACAAAGCTGAAACTGAGACTGAATTAAATGGTGCTGTGACAGCCGAGTGAACATCACTTCAATTATTCAGCTGACCTAACTGCAGAGTGGCATTAAACTCTGGTTGGTCTCTAATGAAGATGGGCAAATATTTTCTGTTTTATTTTTTGCGTGAGAGTTATTTCCAGTCCATTAGTGGCTCTCCCCCTGAGCATTACAAAAAAAAAAAAACACATCAGAGATGTAATTCCATCTCATTTCTTCAGGCCTATGCATTTCTTGATGTCATTATTTTCCTCCTCCTCTGCTGTGTGGGCTCCTCCACAGCTTTTGTCAGGTTCAGCGCTAACTACACACAACATTATTGGTCAGCATACTCTCTTTTCTGAACTCTCTCCCCACCATTAATGGAATCTTCCAGCTTTCTGTGTTTTTACTGTTATACGGTAGGAGGCGCTATTACACATCTTCTGATAGAGTACTGAATATCTGGATCAAAACATGGTGGAGAAGAAGCAGAGATAAGTGATGGCATACGTAAAATAATGCGACCATCAAACATTAACCAGCATGTAAATCAAAACTGCCAATTCAATTCTCACGGCAGCTCAAACACGAGGTGGTAATTCATACCAATTTAAATGAAACCTACCCGTCACTGGAGTTAAGACAAATCTTACAAAATCGCAATCGAATTAGTATAAAATACGTACAAATTAGTCATGAGACTGTTGACTGTGGCTTCCTCATTAGTGAGTAAAGCAAATTTGGCGTGCTGTCCAGGGAGCGAGCTGGGAGAATCGGCAGACTCCGAACCCTAAGCGGGGTTTAGTGGTTCGGTGTCCGGCTCGATCTCCGCATGCCCCCGTGACGAGGAAGACGTGGAGCTAGGAGGAGATGGGGAGGAGGAAGGGTGAAGGAAGGAAAGGGAAACTGGTTTATTTATAGTAGGAAGGAGGAATATGATTGGCGATGTCAAACGAGGTGATTGATTAGGTGCCAGCCGTGATTAATTCGTCCAGCGATCCTCCTGAAACTATGTTATTATCAGAACATTCACTAAGTGTAATGTAAATGTAAATGAGGTGTTTTGAAAGATCTGCTCACCAATCAAAAACTCCAGCTGCACATTGTCCTGCTGGTAATTAAAGGGTCGGTCAAACCTGATGACGATGATGAATTCTTTATTCCTGCGCACTATAAGACCAGTGTTCTTGTACCGACTGGTGTTGTGCGCTCTCTTGTTGTCCAACGCACGCATATCAACACTCAGCACTGAGAGAGCTTGTGTTGCTGGAAAAAAGAACAAAAAACTTGACTTTTTGAATATAAACATCATTACAGCTGAGTCAGGAATAATCAGGACAATTTCCTTTCAGGACAATTAAAAATACATATCAAAACACAGAGTGGCCATGCTAATCATACTAAGGATAATGAATGAATCTACAAACTCTTAGTCTCTGACTGTCTCTGATTCAGTTTTGGTGAAAGACTTGAGCAATGACAAATTGCTAATAGCACAATATACAATACAAAGCAAATACTGGATATTGCCCACTTTTTAATAATTCTGAACTATTTTGATTAAAAATAAATAAATAAAGAATTGGATAAAATGATGTCTATGTATAAATTGACTAAATAACTAAATTGAGGAAAACTGAAAAAAATAATCCCAAACATATGCTAGAAACTTTTTCTATTAGGAGTAACATTGAAATCACTTTAAATCACAGGCATTGTGCTAATTCATACTAATTCGTACGACCTCACTCGTACGATTTGAAACCGACTCTAAAACCCTGTCACAGGTAGGTTTAGGGGCAGGGTTAGGTTTAGGTCATTCGTACAAATCTATATGAATTGGCAACTCTTACAAAATACGTACGATTAGGAAAAAAATAAGGAATTCGTACAAGTGAGGTTATACGAATTTGTATGAATTAGCCACCTTGTAAAATATTCACGAATTGCTGTGAGATCAGGTTGGTGTCTCTGCTTTATACTCTAAGGACTCTTATTATGCAGTGTGTTTATAATAGGGATAGGTTTAGGTGAAGGTTCAGGGTTAGTACCTAGTTATTTTAGTTACTACAGTAATAGGGTGAGCGAGATTTCACCAAGTACAAGATGTTCCTGGATCAACATCCTTGTTGATCCTGGAACAACATTCTAATCAACCAATCAGAATTGAGGAATAACTTTTCTGGAAATATCTGTTTTAGGTTTATAATCATATTTAGGTGCTTCTACACCCTTGTTAATCAGCTATCATTTCCTACTGATTTTAGGCATACATTTTGGTTAGGGGTAGGTTTAAGGGTAAGGATTGGGATAAGTTTATATTTTTGGACAGTAATGTCGATCCAGGATCATGTCTTACTTGCAGGAACAGGACTGTAAAATAAAGTGCTAGTAATAAATGAATAGATAAGAACATGTTTTAAGCTCATATTTAGTGATGTAGCTACATTTTGGACACAATATTTTTCAATATTGACTGGTCTCAGGTTAAAACAATGTTGTTTCATTCTTGAGTGATTCAGAATTTATATATATATATATATATATATATATATAAGTATATATTTAATGAGTCATTGATTCATAATAATCCATTTATAAGAAATAGTCACTTGATTTGTTATTGATTGAATCAGCTGGATCAATCAATCAATAAGACTTGGACACACCTACTGTGGCTTAAAGTATCATTTCATTTTTTGGTAACACTTTATTTTAAGGTGTCATAATAGAGAGCAATTACCTAACTAGGCACTTAGTAGTAGCTGTTGTACTTATCTTGTAACTAAGTTATGGAACAGGCTGTAATAGCAGTTTGCAGTTATGTAGATGTAACAGACAGCTACTGTTACACACTTGTTACAGACCGAGTCTGTTACACAGATACTTACACTTAAGAACAATCTTGATACACTTTATTTTAAGTAGTTCATGCCTGTTTAATATTCTGATACCTTAAAGTAATAAGAAAGGTATTACATGTATTTAAACTATGTACTAAAGGGTTAAATCAAACTAAGGTATCTGTGTAACAGACTCGGTCTGTAACAAATGTGTAACAGTAGCTGCCTGTTACATCTACATCATTACAAACTGTTCCATAGCTTAGTTACATGGTAAGTACATTTTGTTTTATGTAAGCACAGCGACTGCTACTAAATACTCACTAGATAATTACTCTGTATTATGGACATGTTAAAATAAAGTGTTACCATGACACTTTGACTTCTCAATGTTTTAATTGACAAAGGTTTGGTGCACAAATTTCTGTTGAATATAATTGAATAGGACTTTACTTGGTGCTCTCGGTTTCACGCCATCCAAATGCTCGAAAGTAGGTGGGTTAAGCTCCTCTATGTTTGAGGTGGCGAATGTAGCACGGCCTTTTTGGGGGGTAAGGTTCATGATGTACACCAGGTATCTTGATGTTTGCCTGGAGAAAAGATCAGGTTAATGTTAGACTTTGTAAATGCGGAGACTTTACATTTGGTTCATGCCTGAGACACACATGACAGCTGAGATAGGTGAGTGCATGTGTGTACGTGCACTGAACGAACGAGACTATTTCTTTCTGTCTGCCCCCGTGGGAAGATATGATGCAATGTGGTGTTAGACTATTTTAGGAAATCCAAACTCTCAGTGAAACTGTGAGAATCATAAAGCGCTGATGAAATATCATTCTCAACTGAGCAATGCAGCAGGAGCCTTCCTGTCACAGAGCCATCACTAACACAGTTACTCAGAACATTGTTCATACGTTTGGAGACTTTTAAAAGAAGTCTCTTCTGCTATCTGAGCTTTCATTTGCTTGATCAAAAATACAGTCAAAATAGCAATATTGTGAAAAATTGTACAGTTTAAAATAAGTGTTTTCTATGTAAATATATTTAAAGTATTATTTATTCCCGCGATGCAAAGCTGAATTTCCAGCATCAATCTGAAGTGTATTTCTGTGTATCAATGTGAGAGAAATATGCAGAAAATAGTTTAAACTACAGAGTTTAAACCGAAAGCAAAGTTTTAAGAATGGGAAAGAAAGCTCAGAGATTTCTGAAAGAGTCATTAAAAGTGCTGAACTCACGGTCTCTGTAGAAGAGGAGATGGTCTGCTGAGAAGCTCCAGACAGATGTGTCCACGAGGAGCCCCATTCTGATTAATATAGGCTCAGGACTTCCTCTTCCACAGGAGAAAAACACCTCCGTGGAACCAGAGCAAGTCAAAATGATCCCAAGACCAGGTCACAGTGTTGTCAACGCTGTGACCTCGCTTCTGATTCTTGATGATGGATGCATATTTCAGACCATCAACCACATATTTTCTTGACCCCATAACAACATTTCAATCCAATGATACTGATACAAGCAGCAAACACTGATCGCAAGCCTAAGATTCATGAAAACTATAAACCAATCATAATGTTGTTCCAGGATGTTAACAAAGATGTTGTCAAAGACCATGATTCAAGGATCTAAGTCACTTCTGTAGTTTTATTTGGAGAAAGGATAAAACGAATGATTGAAATTGATATAAGTTTATTAATTATACCACTTAATTTGAATGGTTGAGGAACTTCAAACGTTTTTTTCAACGGTCTCTCATAAAGTTGACTTTAGAGGCCTAAACACTTTATTTTGAAAACATTTTAAGTGTACATTTTTCAAAATTGAGATTTATACATCATCTGAAAGCTGAATAAATAAGCTTTCCATTTATGCATGTTTTTTATGACAGTTTTTGACTGAGATACAACTATATCTGGAATCTGAGGGTGCAAAAAAATCGAAATACTGAAATAATCATCTTTAAGGTTGTTCAAATGAAGTCCTTAGCCATACATATTACTAATCAATGAAGTTTTGATATTTTTATCATAGGGGATTTACAAAACATCTTCATGGAACATGATCTTTGCTTAATTCCCTAATGATTGTGGCATAAAATAAATATCTGTCATTTTGACCCATAAAATGTGTTTTTGGCTATTGCTACAAAATCTACTCATGCTTTAGTCAATAATAGTTCAAGGTTATCAGGAATGGCCTTTAAGAACATGAATACTCTTTTCTGATTGAAATCAATAGGGAAGATGAGAATTCATGCTGATGAAATATCATACCTCAGATAAAATGTCTGAGATGATGTATTCTCAGAGAAGTAATAATATAAAAACTGACTATTAAACTAATAACAGCTTACAATCCATGTTTCTTTAATTCACCAAATCAAACCTGTTCATATCAGGGCCTTGTTCAGTTGCAGAAAACTTCAACTTTAAACTAATCAACTTTTCTTTCCTTTAAATATCCATGAAATGAAGACACCTTTACCATTTGTTATTTTACAGCAGTTTTTCTACCTCATGTTTTGATATTTTTGCCACAAGTGTTAGATACTATAAAAAATGGTTTTGTTCAAAATAAATTGATTATTTATATTTCATATTTTATAAAAAAAAAATATATAGTTATGCTTGAAACATTGCTTAATGATGAGACTGTATGCAAATGGCTTTTGTTTATCATTTTTCCTTCATTTTGCAAATTAAAAGAAAAAAAATTTCATTCTGCTGAAAAGAAAAAAGCTTACCCTTGTCAGCATAAATGTTATTTAAAGTAATATTTCATCAATGTTATATTCATTAAAGAATATATGTTTCTAATTTGCAAATTTATTTGTTGTTATATTCATCTTATGTTTGATTATTTATTAACGTCACAAAAAAGACAAAAAGACCTGAATGTGAAAGTGTGATATGAGTTTAAAGTGGAGATTATACTTTGAGTTCAGTTTGACTAGATTGAAAAGATAATGTCATAAGAGAATTTCACCTGGGAGAATTTCAGCTGGATTTATCAATTCATTCAGAACTGATCTCATCCCATGCATTCGATGCTCTTAATAAAAAAAATGACTCATTATTTCAGAGTTAAGTTTACCAGAGTTAACTTGTCCTGCTGAATATCTGGAAGTGTCTTTAAGGGCATGTCAATAAAGCCGTGGAACAAAATAGGGAAATGAAACATGTGCTTGACCCAAACGACAAGTTAAGTTGGCGTGTTTTTCAAAATTCAAGAATTTAAAAAATAATACAAACAAAACCATCTGGCTCCAAAGCGACCTAAAAATAATGAAAAATGTAAAAAGAAAAAAAAATGTAAAAAAATTAATCATGTAATCAGATGTGTTCATTCAAACTGGAATCTGAGGGTGCAAAAAAAATCTAAATACAGTAGGAAAGTTACACAATATCTTCATGGAACATGATCTGCACTTAATATCCTAATCCTGTCTAATGATTTTTGGTAAAAAAAGAAAAATCAATAATTTTATCCCATACAATGTACTGTATTTTTGACTATTGCTACAAATATGCTACTTAACACTGGTTTTGTGCTCCAGCATCACACTGATTCAAAGTGCAGCAAAAACATTTGAAATATTTCTACTATTCAAAATAACTATTTTCTGTTTTAATATATTTTAATATGTGATTTCTTTGTGTGGTTTCAAAGCTGCATTTTTAGCATGATAATTAAAACATTCAAATGTTATATTTTCTGTATTCATTTTTCACCAGCATTTTACCTGTATTTTAAATTACACGATTGCAATTAGGAAAAAAATCCTAGTGTGGTCTGAGCAGCTGTTGAATCTAGCAACAAAATTGTAAAGTTGGAAACTCTGTATATGACATTTTGTGAAGGCTGTGATACTGATTTTCACCAAACGATGGAGCCATGAAGCCTTCCTCTGCTTGACTCACATTTATCATCAGTTCCTAAAAAAAAGAAAAAAAAGAGAAAACTTCTGTCACTTGGTGTTGTTTGGGGAACCGCTTCAATTACATTTCTTCCAGTACAATATGCCTCTTGTCTGCATGTAGGCTTTATATAATGTTATGATCCAGCAGATGGCACTGATTCTTCATCATACTGTACACAAATACACAGACAACCTCTAGCTGTGAACCTGATTACTGGTCAACAGATTCAATTCCCTTCATGCCAAATATGATTAAAAATGTACATTAAACAGCAAATTAATTCGTTCACAATTCAGAAAGAAATAGACTACACCACATTTACCCATGTACATATACATTCATTCATGCCTTGTTATATATAATGATATAAATAAATAAATAAACCATAAATGAAAGTATTTGTTTCATTAATTCTTTCTTTCCCCCACATTTAAAGTTTAAGCAATTTTAAGAAAACGTATTTGATTAATAATTGATTCATATTTGATCAACTATTAAAATAGATTTTTTTTCATTTAGATTTTAGAATTTCTGTTAAATTTGTTTTGCTGTTGAAATTAATTGGAAGTAGTTAATATTTAATATTATTTTAAATCAACTTAAAACAGTTCCTTCGGATAATGTGAATTAAAAAAAAGTGATGAATTTCTATTACATTTTATGTAATACACATATTAAGATATGGCAAAACTACCACAATGTGCAACACAGTAAAGATAAAAAAAAATTAAAATAGCCAAATAATAGTGATGAAGAAAATTAATATTTTTTTATTTTAGGTATTATTTTAAATGCAACAAAGCACATTGAAAAAGTTATTTATAAAGGCCACTCGTGTCTAAATACGGAGTATCAAAGTTATATACACATATATATATATATATTATGTATATGTATAAACATTTCATCACTTCAAAACTTTCATTAAAGTCAGCGTCAGTTTCATTAAGGTCATGTTATAACTGTTACTTTTCTAACCGCTGTCACACATTAACCAATGAACATTCTTTGTGATGAAAGCCGGGGGCGTGGCTTTTACAGACGCTGCGTACGTAAACGTCAAGTCAACATGTCGGGAAGCGTTCTTAAAAGAGTTATATCTTATCTGAGCAGAACATCACAATTTCTACAACCGACTGAGAAGAAGTGTGTGAATATAAGACGAGCACTCACTGCCAAACTACAAGGTAGCAGCTGTGTTTTAGCGGAACAGTTGACGCTCTGAAAGACACGTGACTCTGTTGTGATCATATCATATTTTATTTTAATACTGCATTTTAAGGTGCAAATAGATGTATGCAAATGTTTGTTTTTACTTTGTGGAAGTGATATATATATATGCATATATTAATGCAATTGTTTGCACCCTGCTTACTCTATGCATGTTGTGGTACTCTATATAACACCTGCATTTAAAAGAAAAAGACAAATATATAGTAAACAATTGTACATTTTTTTATTTATTATTTTTTTTTAATTGCATTTCTTTTCTTGCAAACCGAATTCTTGAATGCACAGTTATTTTTTAACCTGTTTGGCCTTTGGAAAGCCAGATCACGAATGATTTCAAGCTTTTGTTAATCATATAATCAAGATGAACATTGTTCCAGGGATGAGCTCTCTTTAACTCTATAAACCAGGGTTATTTAGTTGCAGGGCATGACTTATTATGGGTTATAGAATACGCTTAATTAATTAGTCAAATGATTGTTAATAATTAAAACTAATTTGTCCATGAATACAGGTGAAGGTCAGATCAGACCACTAGATGGAGTTAAAGTCTTAGATCTGACAAGGTAGGAGCTGTGCATTCATAATATGCTTCTCAACCAATATACACAACAATTTTACTTGCTTAATATATGTACATGGTGTGCAATGCAGGGTTTTGGCTGGACCTTTTGCTACTATGATATTGGGAGATTTGGGAGCTGAGGTGATCAAAGTTGAACGACCAGGTATGGTTCATGTAAATAGTAAACATCTTGTAAGATGTTGGCGACATTTCAAGTATTAGATTCATCCCCCCCCAAAAAATCCTCTCTATTAAGTTATTTTTTCTTTGCCAGTGAAAGTGAATTAGAACTGGGGCTTTAAAGATCTAAAATAATAAAGACACCCATTTATTAAGTTTGCTTGCGTATATATTAAACTGTTATTTGACCAAGCATCCCTCCAAAAGCAAATATTTTGAGGTAAGTAACACTGTTTCCATGATAATGACATTTATCATATTAAATGCTGAAAATGATTCTTTTGTGAGATCTAAACAGTGTGGGACGGTGGTTTTTCTGATGTGTGACAGGCACAGGAGACGACACGAGAGCATGGGGCCCTCCGTTTGTGGCTGAAGAGAGTGCTTATTTTCTGAGCGTCAACAGAAACAAAAAAGTACACTAGTTTATTCATATTCCGTCAATTTTGAACTTTTCTGCCGCTGCAATTGTGGTTTCTTTCTTGCAGAGCATTGCTGTTAATCTTAAAGATCCAAAGGGGACCAAACTTGCAACTGAGGTAAGAGTTGGAAATGTATTTTATATTCTTCAATGCATTATATAACATTTGTCGTTGGATATATTTAGGCTTGAACACCTTTTCTGCTGCACTATATTGTCTTTTTGTCAGCTTGCCAAAGTCTGTGATGTTCTGGTGGAGAATTACTTGCCCGGGAAGCTGAATGAGATGGGACTTGGGTACGAGGAGTTGAGTAAAGTGGCCCCTCGGCTCATCTATTGCTCAATAACAGGTGAACACAACATTTGCAATCTGAAAATGCTCCCTGGTATAAGCTACTATCATGATTTCTGCTGTAATTATGATAAAGGTGCTGTTTTTTTTTAAAATTAAATACTAACTTTAATGAACAGTAAAATCTATTCATTAAAGGAATAGTTCTGGTGAACACAAAGAAATATATTTTGAAGAGAGTTTGTAACCAGGCGGTTTTGGGTTACCATTGATTTCTTATTCCTACTATGGCACTCAATGGTGAGCCAAAACAACCTGATTTGAACTTTCTTCAAAATATCTTCTTTGGTGCTCACCAGAAAAATAAATTCATACAGGTTTGGAATGACTCTGATGCCAGAGTTTTGATTTTTGGGTGAAATATTAATGTTTCTGTCCTGTGATGGGACAGACCATGCAGAAGCTTAAAGGACTCACTACTTCTAAATAAATGGCAGATACCAGTAATAACCAGAAACAAAAATAAACCTTTTGCACAGTTCAGGACTTTTAACTATAGACAAGCCAGAAATACATTTGGACTTTTATTTTGAAATGTTATCATTGCCTCATTCAGAAAGATGAGGAGACAAAATAAGCATAACATACAACCATTTACAACGTATTACTATATAAACACCATTGAGTAAATATTATTTATGATATACTCATAATTAGTATGACTGGGCATAAATGCATGTTATGTATTGTTTGTAAACTGCTCTGATAGCAACAACAGCAGCTTGTTTTGGCACTGAACTGCATCTCTGTTTCTCCATCCCCAAATTTAAGACCACTTAAAATTGTACACACACATACATACATATTTATAACTTTTATATTAATTGTTTTAATACTGTTATATTAAGAAATGCAAGACTTTTTTTTTTACATTTAATAAAACTAATGTTTTTAAACAACTTAAAAACCCAAAGTGATTTTTTCTTTACTTGCACACATGCTCCTAAATAGATTTTATAGTTCTGTTTTTAGTTGCAAATGAGGGTAAAATGCATACAATATCGATATTTTTATTATACTATCATATGTGGAAAATGATATGAGAAGTAATTTACATCTTAGTGGTTTTAGCGTTTTAATTCAGATTATTTTAACATTAATAGTCTCTTTTATAAAACACTTTTTGTATTCTTGAGGCCCTAGTGGACCCCGGCTCCCTGGTTAAGAACTGCTGCTTGTTGAGGAGATGTGTGATTGCACATGTATGATGCAGTCCATAGCATGAATGAACAGAGAAACTAGGTGTGTTTGTGTAAAAGGAGGAAAAAGTTGACGTGTCTATTACATTTACATATGCAGTTAAATATGCAAAAGCCCATGTGGACACGCCTATGGTATTCTAAATCTGGCCTGCTTTTAACCTGTAAACCCTAATGTTTTCAGTTGCATGGCCCTTATGAAAAGGCTAATTTACTTTACTGTCTGATTTAGTTTTTAATCACACTCATAAACAAAGCCACGCTCTACTTGAAAATTGTTCTGTAGCCACGCTAATCTGAAGCGCATGGGCACTGTCACCACGCTGGCTGCTTTGGTGATTGGTTCCACGTGTCAGGCACCCATAAATCACACTTGATAAGGACATGGATATCAGCATTTCTGTAGACAGGCACACATCTCTTTGTGTGTCAGAAACCTTGTAAAAGTTCACCAGTTTTTAGTCAAACAACCGTGCATTTTTTTCTATTATATAGGTATAAAATATTTTACTACAGATTGCATCTGGATTTAATACTGATTCCGAACTACTGAGAAATGTGTTTTTATTTACATGGAAACATGATGTAGTGTAGTTACATTTCAACATCTTATCAGCACGCAAAAAATTCCAACCATTCAAATAAGTTCAGCAACCAATACAGTTGGCAGTTGATCTTAGTTGTTACATTGTGTCAACACTGCAATGGCATCTCTTGCGGTTAGCAATGAATTGCACTCAAAGACTGCATTTTCTTCTGCTGTTCTATGTAAGATCACAAATCACAGCTGAATTCCCATGTCTCGCACTGCTTATAAAGACCTGGAGGCGTAACCCACAAGACCTCATTAAATTGTGGATGCTGGACAGTTAAATTGGAATGATTTACTGTGCTCATCCTGTTTCGTTTAATTTTCCCCTTCTGAAAGGACTTCACTTCACTTTCTTTTTGAGTGTAAAATCAGTCTGGAATGCTTAGTTTCAACAAGTTGTTTGATTTGATATTTGACAGTCATATTTAGGACAAGCCTCTCTAGTCCATTGTCACTATGTGGTTTTGCTGTCCCACTGGTTTCCTTAAATCTGTGGATATCAGTAGATTGATTAATTGATTCATGCATTCATAATGCATTCATTCATTTCATTCATTCATACATTTATGCGTGCATTAATTCATTCACACCTGTATACATGCATTC
This sequence comes from Enteromius unitaeniatus, assembly GCA_032359435.1. NCBI lineage: Eukaryota > Metazoa > Chordata > Actinopteri > Cypriniformes > Cyprinidae > Enteromius > Enteromius unitaeniatus. The sequence goes on from JAUMHI010000070.1 coordinate 1,785,979, forward strand.
ATTCAGTCATTCATACATTCATGTATTCAATGATTCATGCATGCATTCATTAAAGCATTCATTGATTCATACATATATACATTTATATATGCGTTCATTGATTCATGCATTAATGCATTAATTCATTCGTCCAGAAAAGTCTAACAGATTAGATCAAATGAAAGCTGCACTGTTGACGCAAACTGCTCATTTCCCTCTCAATTCCTTTTGGCCAAAACTTAATTTGTTCTGTGTTGACTGTAATAGATAGGGTAGATAGGAATTTATTTTTAGGCTTTCTGTGGCATCTAGAGAATGTTGATTAAATTGAAGCTAAGCCTGCTTGACAAAGTGGAAAAACTGAACTGAAGTTATTAGATATTAGGAACTATTCTATCTAACATAAGAACTTTGCATGATGAGTATATATTTTACCATCTAAAATGGCGAGAAGCTCACAGGTCTTGTCAGTTCCCCAAATGTTACAATTAAAATCATTAAACAGGGTTATGATTTTGACGTGATTTGCTTTGGAAAAATTACTTATTCTTATGCACCGAAAATATAATATTTAGCTTGCACTAAACACGATTATGAAAAATTAATGTATAAAATTAATGCTTTTTCATCATTTTACGTTATGGTTACATAAACGGGACTTGACTTGACAATGGAAGCAATCAAAATCAACAAAAGAGCAATAAGTGCTTTAACAAGTTTCACTTACAGCATCTTAATTCTTTTGTAAGTAATACAGTTACGTTTTGCTCAATAAATATACCAAAACAAGTTATTATTCAAAGCAAGTAGTCAAAACATTTCAATTTAGAAAATAACCTACTTTTCTTAATTTTAAAGCTTAATTTGCCCTCACATCCATTTCAGTTTAAAAGTGACAGAAACAGCCAACTCTGGTGCCTTTTGCCTCACATTTAAATCTTTATTACGAGAAATCTGGTTCATAAAAAACATTTTTTCTACCTCCACGAGTGTCATCCATCATGTTTCCTTGCTTAAAGGAGTCATACAAAGCCAGTTTTCCACTAGCTTATATGATTCTTTAGGATCTTAATAGAAAGTTTGTAATATAGTTTGTTTAAGAATTTCTCAAAGATAGTGTAAAAAAACGCTAATTTACTCTGTCTTTAGAAATCACGCTGTTCTGTGTACTTCCCTTTTAAATCTTCACGAGCTCCGCTGACCCCGCCCCTAAGATGTTTGGACATGCTCTGATATTTGTGGTTATTTCTACTACTTATAACATAATTGACCAACATAAAATTGTTTTTGTATTCAGCAGAAACTGTGCTGCAATAATATGTCACCAGGATGGATGTGCATGTTTGCATTTTTTAGAAAAAAAATATTATGTGTGGTTAGTAAGTTTTAAGAAAAAAAAACTAATGTGAAAATCATTTCAATTACTTATTCACAGAAAACAATATAGTGCTTTAAATTTTAAAAGACATGTTTTGAGGCTGAAAGTTTGTATGCGAGGGCGTGAGAATGGCCATGAATATTCAGTGATTCTTACCTGAAGAGACAAAGACCCCTCCCCTAATGGCCCATTAATGACAGTGACAGGTACGTCAGGTTAGAAATAATGTAAGGAGAATGAAAAAAAAACAATTTATTTACAACACAGTATAATAAAAATATACATACTAAAGGTCAAAGACACATTATTGAGCTCACTGATCTAACTACGGAGATGTGAACAGACTTTGAGTCAATCCTGAAAACAAGTGAACCCTGAATTTGAGTGTTTGCTGCTTCTTTGCATGAATTCAAGAAAAAATAACCACCATCAGTATTCAGGGAGTTTGTTTTACCAGAGAATATCAGTTCATTT
>JAUMHI010000070.1:1798782-1815668 GCA_032359435.1 Enteromius unitaeniatus
CAAAACTCTGGCCATTTGATAATACCTAGAATATCAAAATCTACTGCGGGTGGCAGATCTTTTTTCTATTTAGCACCGAAACTCTGGAAAAATGTACCTAATACTGTTCGGGAGGCAGGCACACTCTGTCAGTTTAAATCTAGATTAAAGACACATCTAAAGATACTCTGGCTTACACTTAACACACCGATTCACATTTATTAATCAAATCCATTAAAGGATTGTTAGGCTGCATTAATTAGATCAGCCGGAACTGGGAACACCCCCCTTAACACACAATGTACTCGTTACATCATAAAAAGAATGGCATCTACGCTAATATTAGTCTTAATCTCTCTCTTATTCTGTTCCTCAGCCCATATCCAGATCAGATGGTGTACCAGCCATAGAGATGTCCTAGAGATCTTCATCGGAGACCAGAACACCTAGATGAGCTCCGTGGACAGATCACCAAATGCACACAAACACACACACTATAAGTCCTTTGCACAATCTGACATGTGTTTAAAATTGAACTGGAAATAAGGTGCTGGGTGTCCGGTCAGAGGAGAACTGGACCCAACTAAGCCTGGTTCTCCCAAGGTTTATTTCCCCTTTCTCTCACGGATGGGGTTTTGGTTCCTTGCCGCTGTCGCCTCTGGCTTGCTTAGTTGGGACACCTGATTTCCAGTGATTAACGTCGTTTTGATTACAGAGACCGTCTCTGCATTTGATACGTAAATAGTTTAATGTTGTCACTATACATTCCCATCACTCTGTTCTCCTATTTGATAATGTTTAGTGGTTTGCTACAATCGGTATTGTTAAAAGTAATATATATATATAAACTGTTAACTGTATATTAACTCAATACCTGGTAGAGGCTCCTTTTGCTTTAGTCACTGTGTCAATTAGGAATGGCATGGAGGTGATCAGTTTGTGGCAATGCTGAGGTAGTGTGGAAGGCCAGGTTTCTTTGACAGTGGCCTTCAGCTCACCCACATTTTTTGGTCTTTTGTTTCTTATTTTCCTCTTGACAATACCCTAAAGATTCTCTATGAGGTTCAGGTCTGGTAAATTGGCTGGCTAGTCAAGCACGCCAACACCATGCTCATTTAAGCAACTTTTGGTGCTTTCAGTATTGTGGGCAGGTGCCAAATCCTGCTGGAATATGAAATCAGCATATTTAAAAAGCTGGTCAGGAGAATGAAGCATTAAGTGCATTAAGAAAATTTCTTGGTTAATAGGTGCAGTGACGTTGGCTTTCAAAAAACACAGTGGACCAACACCAGCAGATGACATTGCACTCCAAACCATCACAGACTGTGGAAACTTCATGCAACTTGGGCTATGAGGTTCTCCACCCTTCCTCCCGACTCTAGGACCTTGATTTCCAAATTAAATACAAAACTTGCTGTCATCTGAAAAGACGGCTTTGGACCATGGCAACAGTCCAGTTTTCCTTAGCCCAGGTAAGACGCCTCTGACGTTGTCTGTGGTTCAGGAGTGGCTTAACAAGTGGAATACGACAACTGTAAATCCCTACCCCCAAACCCCAGCCCCACATTTGTAATATCTGATTTTTACCGATAGCAAATTGCAAGTTTTAGCTAATGCAGATATTTTAGGCAATTTCAAGAGATTCAATTTTTACCATGTATATAGTAGAACCAATCTTTTGCAACCTATAAAAACTCTGACAGCAGGTCTGTTGTTAGCACATTTGTTGAACTGTGGTTCTCTCATGGAGACACAGGTTCGACTCAGGCATGCATCAGATTCCTGTTAGTCTATTTCATAAAAAGGTCATACAGCAGGTGACAGCAGGTACTGTGTTCCCAGCTTGAATCCCTGGCCCTCTGCTCATAAAACAGAGCGAGGTCCACACCTCTTTCCTCTGACTGTTTGACAGATAGCAGTTAAAAATGTTAAAAACGAGTGTACCTACTTAAGTTTGGAATCATCCACAGGAAAGGGCCTAAAGTAACCCTAATGCGTAAAAAAGACCCTGTTGAAACACAAGCAAAACGAGAGATGATTTCCGAGTCAAAGTCTAACCTCACAGCTGAGGACAAAGAGAGAGCTTTGGATTTTACTCCATACCCCAGTTTTTCTAAGACAGTCCAATATGGAAACCCACGAGACTATTCTCTCCCAGAATAAAAAAAATAGCATGGCTTTTCTCAAAGAGTGCATGTTTCGACTTAGACGCTAATATGCCTCCTCCGAAGACTACTTATATCATCTGTGGCAGAATCCATAATTCACTTTCCAGCCAAATGGATATGTTAGGTATCTTTTGGGTTGTCCTACAGAGACCATAAACATTGACCTTTCCAAGTCTTGTAAAGCTGCAGGTTGTGATTTAAAGGCCATCTTCCTCCAAACCCAGACTGGGTTTTGCTGGTCTCTGAGCTTTCCATCTTTTTCACCTTCTTATTCTCACATCCACTGTCAGTACGTTCACTCCACACGCTACTGCAAATATCTACTCCAGGGACAAGAATAGGATACACCTTGTACAAACTCAGGAATCCCTCCAGGTGCTGGGAGAATGGAAAGGCAAAACACATCCATCACAGAGCTCTGCCATTGGCAGGATTGAGCGCTGGCTCAAGGCACAGGCCGGTGTTTGTCTAGCTGGGCTTGAGATCTCTAACACACTGGAGGAAACCATCATCATTTGGAGAAAACTGTCCACATTTAGTTATTATGTCATTCCGAAGCTGCATGGCTTTCCTTCTTCTGTATAACAAGAAAGAAGCTTTGAAAACGTTTCTCAACGTGTTTTTACTTGAAGGCACCCCATTGTCCAACACAGTAGTTGAAAGACCCTCATATTTTCAATCAATTGACTGGTGTCCAGAACTGGAGGGCAAAACATTCAAATATCTGCACCACAGGCCTGTCAAATTTCAATCCGTTTCAGGCCAGGAATATAAATAGCATCTCAAAAGAAGAAAAACAAAGATATGTGCAAGTTTATCATTGTGACTGCAAACATTTCAGAGATTTCTGGATTCCCACATTGAGTTGGATAGGACTTGGTCTTGTTTGAGCTGCCCAGAGGCGTTGCAAATATCGCTGAATGAACAGACTTTCCTTGAAAGGGACTTTGGTTTAAGGTCACCTTGCCTAGTCTGAGTACACCCTAAAACAATTAAAGGGATAGTTCACCCAATTAGGTGACTTTGTTTCTTCAGTAGAACACAAGCAAATATTTTTAACTTAAACTGTTGCAGTCTGTCAACGTTTGGTTGCGATTGACTTCCATTATTTGACTGACAGACTGCAACGGTTTGAATTAAAAATCTTTGTTTGTGTTCTACTGAAGAAACAAATTCACCTAAACATCACATTTTAATTCTGGCTGAACTGTCACTTATGTCATGAATGTCATTAATGTGACCAAATGTAAAAAAATAAATCAAGTCAACTTCAGTGTACACTTTGTGTATACTATACATTATATATATATATATATATATATATATATACAAAATACAGGCAAGCAGATGAACAAGACTGCACTAAACTCAACATTAGGCATTTCCTTTGGCAAACCCATATGGTTTCTGTAATCTTTGTATATCGTATTAATATTCTGGGTTCATGATTGAAACCCAATTTTAAGGTCTAGATCAACACCAGACACTGTTTCAACCATCAGTACGCACAGCAATATCTTTGCAGAATTAAAACTAAAAATTTCTTTCCCCTTTCATTGTTTTTCACTGTGTCCCTTGGTCCCACGTCTCCAGCAGGCACTGGCAAAGCACATTAAAAAGATTTGCGATGTGCATGACCTTGTGAATGAGTGCATGTGTTTACACACGACTGGGTTATAGTTTAGTCCGTCGGAGGATAATCTTGGGAAGATATCAGCAGATGAAACTGGAATATACTCTCTGACCTCCTCGGGTCCCCCCTGAGAGGGATTTAGTGGACCTTGGGTCCTGAGCCTTTGACATGATGAACCATTTAGTATTTCTGTGGCCGAGGCAGAGAGTGTCCTGAGGTAATCTCTGCAACTGTGCCAGCCACCAGACAGATGAGAGACACACCAGATAAACCCGTAAATGTTTATGTCAGAACTACTGTAAACCCTGGCCCATTTACGAGAGATCTAGACATGTGCAGGGCTGTTACAACAGGGTCACTGAGGGCCAAACCACATGATTATTTGGTATTATGAACAAATTGCTAAAGATCCCTGAGCTCATCTACAAATGTTGTATGACTCCAATAAGGCTTTAACCTACAAATGGCAAAATAATATAGTATGTAGCCAAGTTGTTGTTATTCAGCAAGAATGCATTCAATTGTTTAAAATTATGCTAAAGGCTACAAAGTTACAATGGTTCTGCAAAAATATGAAGCAGCACAACTATTTTAAACAACTATATTTTGATTTGCTTCTTCAGATGAGCCATGAATGTTATCTCAGGACCAATTCATACATATTTTACGAGGTGGGCGTTTTCTGTGAGGGGTATGTTTAGTACTATTTGCCACCTTGCAAAGCACATTCAACTTTGCATAAAAATGTATGAATTTGTATGACCAAGGGCAAACTGGTCTCATAAAAATATGTACCTCTGTGCACTTTTTGTGCAACACTATTTGTCTGTGCCTTACTGCACTTTTGGCCGCAGTTTCAAAGAGAATTGTCCACTGAGTGGCGGTAAAACACAGGTTCAATATGTGCACCCTGGCACATTTTATTAACTTGATATAGGTTACCATTGCTGTGTTTTTAATAAGTTAGATATGTCACTACAAGTTAATAATCTACCATATTGGAAATACGCAATATATCAAATCCAACCCTAAACCTAACCAATAGTGTTAACAAATGCAAAACGTACATAAAAATGCATTTGATGATGCACTTCAACTACCTATTACAAAGAACTGATCTGTTTTACACAAATAAACCGTCTATGAAAACAAATAGATATGAAGCAGGATATGCGCGATACTCAAGTTCAAAATCATCAATTTTCAAATCTCCCAGCATATTAATATCGTTTTGAAAAAATTCTAAACTATGGCAATTTGAGTGAAAGGGAATAAAAGTTGGCAAGAGATTTATTCCCTCTAGTTTTTATTTCTTTTGGAAACAGTGATGTGTACTTTTTGGTACGTATTTTGTGTCTCGCTAAAATATGCGCCCAGGTATGTTTATGCCACGAGACCAGGTAGCATATCAGAAAATATGTATGAATTGTCATGAGATTTAGTTGGATGAGTAGCAAACCAACAGTCTCACTCCAACTAGTCAAGACCATTTTGCTTCCCATTCCCATTTTTAGTCACTTTTCGACGTGAAGGGTCCTCCATTGCTTTCAGTTGTTTTGCTTAATGTAATGGTATGTATAAATAAATACATTATATAATTTTTATTTTTATTGGAGCACCAAAACCCACCCCTACCTCAAACCTACCCACCCCTGAACAATATAAACACACACAAACAAGTCATGTCACACTCTTAAGTCCTCTGAAGCCATACAAAGTCTTTATGTGAAGAAGAGAGTAAAACACACGGTTTTAATCACTAAAAATGATCCCACTCCATCAACGTGCTCGCATCTCATTCAGAAAACTTCATCCCGTAGAATGCCACGCAATCGGTCACGAGACACACAAGAGCTAATGGCATTTTACAACCAACGTTGACATAAGAATTCTTGTAGCGGCATTTCTATAAATCGTGTGTCTATTCCTCTCACAAATCAATCGTTTTGCCTCAAAAGACTTAGAATATTAATATTTTTCAGTTAAATTATGACTGTGTGCTATATCTTGTGTTTTATTGACAGATGGTAGGTTTAGGGGGAGGGGTTGGGTTACATGCTCATAAATGTGTAAATAATATCATTTAAATAAAACTGTTTTGATTGCTTACATTGAGAAATCACACCCCTACGTATATGCTATTTTTTTACCCAATATATCTTTTAATTAGACAATAAAAAATAAAATCTGCATATTGACGCTAAGGGTTTCCTATTTAAAACAACGGCGGACCCTTCACGTCGAAAAGTGAATAAAAAAGGGTACCTTGAGGTTCAAAAAGTGACGCGAAAGGGTCTTGACCAAGCATCAAAATGTGACGAGTTGGAGTGAGACTGTGTTGAGCAAACCAAACATTTTAAGATATACTAAGATAAAAACAATACTTATTTTAAATTTTAATAATATTGCTGTTTTAGTATATTTTTCTCAAATAAAAGCAGCCTTGCTTAGCATAAGAGACCAAAATATAAAAAAATCTGACTAACCCCAAACTTTTCAAAGACCTTCTTAAATCCTTTAGACCCCTGGTTGGTAATGACTTCGCTAAATGAATAAGTTGCATACTTAATTCCATAAACATGCTTGTTCCTTTTCATTCAATAGCACTACTGCACAAAGTCAACTTTCACTGGCCCTCATTAGCTGCCTATGATTCACTCAATGAATCCACTCTTTTTACGGGTTGCCATGTTTCATTAGAAACCCCGTGGAGCTCCAGCTTTGTCCGAAGAAAGCCGTTCCTGATTCAGCCGGCTGGAGATGTGGAGTATGAGCAATGCAGGTGTCTGTATGACAGAAACACTGAGCTACGCATCTGACAAATGCAAAGCAGAAAACACCTCGTCTATCCGTGATGTCATTCTTTCATGTAGCCAGCGTCTGTTCTAGCTGTATGTGTTTAATAAGCGAGAGCGTTTTACGTGTTGAGAGAGTCTCTCAGGTGCGTCACTTCTCTATACTCTCATCAAAGGGTTTGTGTGAATGAGGTATTGTGCTTTTAGGACAAACAACGATGTGGTGACATGTTCAGCGGTCTGTTTGAAACACGCTCCTTGAGGACGCTGTCATAAAGAAAGCATAACGCCTGCCCAACCATAGAAAGTGCTGTAATTTGACTTTGCATTAGAAACAGGTTAACTTCACTCCACTACAATGTTGACACAATAGCTTTGATGTTCTTCTGCACAGAGACGTCTTTGGGTAACTATACATTTCAGATGTGTTTTCTTGAAAGACTTAAAAGAGCTCACTCCCTTGATGTTCACTTTAATTCTTTGATCCTTCTATAGATGAAGGACATCAGTTGAGAGCATCTCAGCCATTAAAGTGTAGACAGACAACATTTTTGCTGTCAGCAGAATTAGCAGTGTATTGTTCTTTACTGTTACAAAGCCATGTTTGTTTGGGGCCACAGATCCATACAGACAAACCAATTATAGATTTATAATTGGATAAACTTTTAGCAGGTTGTGTGAGTAAAAGCATTGGTCTTATTGTATAATTGAGATTATACTATGAGGCCATTGAATGCTTGAATCTGATTGGCTGATGAACGTTCTAAGGTGTGCAATTATTTTCAAGCAACCGCACGACGAACCTAGTTCCATATCACTTCGCCAAATGATTTCTAAAGGCCTTACAACCATAGATAAATATACATGTCTATGCTTACAACAGCTAAATAACCAAAACCCACAATGACCCTGGCCAAAACAATAAATATAATAATCAATATGATGAAAATGACAGCTTATTTCCATGTTTTGCCACAAATTTACATTCTATTATGTATGAAAAATCCCTCTGTCTCTCCCGCTCTTTCTCCCTCAGTGACGCACACACATTAACATACGCGCCAATGCTGCTAGAACTACTTTTATCTGTAACAATGCCTTAAAAACCACTTGACTTCTGACAAGCATTGTAACAAAGGCGCTGTTAGCAAAGAAAATAAAGTTTCACAATTAGCTGGACACTTCTGAGAGATGTACAGACTCAGAGATAATTCACATGCTTTCTCTTGCTTTCTCTCTCTTTCTCTTTTTCACACACACACACACACACACACACACACTTATGACTTTATTAATGGCATTAGTCTGCTATCAGCAGCTCAAGCTTCAATTACAAGGTTTAAAATGATGTTTTGGAATTAACAACTGAGGCTTTGGATGAGATGTGGAAGAAATAATCCTACTCACAATAGCATTTTAACTACAAAGACCAGACAAATATCTTGAAATAAACAATATGATAGATGTCTTGAAGTGTGGCAACCGTAGTATAAGCAGAATAATTTAGTGGCCCAGAGATCATTTTACATATTTGTCCATCCATGTCTTTAAACATTAATTTATTATGAATAAAGTCATATGTACTGATTTCAGTGATGTTTTTGTGTGGAAGAAAGCCAGTCATTTCAACAGGAATCCATGCACTGGGAATTTCGCTTGAGAGCAAAAAGATTTCCCAAACATGTACAGAAGCTTGTTTCTGCCATGGAATACAGAAATAAAAGGTAATTGCAATTTTATCTCACAATGCCGACTTTAATCCTCAGAATCCTGAGTTTATATCTCACTGATTAACTTGTTTTTCCCTGTCGTTGTGAGTTATAAAATCAGAATTCTGATTTACATTTTTTATAATTCTGAGTTTACATCTCATAATGGTGATTTAGTTTTTCTTCTTTCTGCCATGGGGGAAAAAAAACCATTAATGAATTAATTGAAAAGAATAATTGCAGCTTTCAATCACATGAGTCTGACTTTAATGCTTACCATTCTTAGTTTGTATCTCACAATTTATAAATATTTTTTCCTCACTATTGCAATATACCTGTTTTTTCTCTTTCTTGCCACAGAGGGTATTTAGAATTTTTAAAAAGGTATAGGTAAAAGTAAAATTAACTTTTTATTTCATGATTTTGATTTATTTCATGCAAGTGTGAATTTATCTCTCATAGTCTGTTTTCCCCTCAAAATTGTGAAAAGAAATCCCGAATTGCGAGATAAATAAAGTCACTATTACTTTTTTAATGCTAAATAAAAACTAGCTTAAATAGTCATGCATTCTCAAAATATGTATAAACAGATGTTTTTAATAAATTCTGCTCATTTCTTTATGTTTTACAGGCCTTTTAATCCGGAAGACATTAAACAGAAGTGGTTAAGGTGATGTTAGAAGAAAGGCAGTTAAAAAAATGGGAAAAGTTTGATGAAAGATTTATTATGGTCTAACATATACCCTTAAAGCATAAGACTAGGAACATGTGTTAATGTATATAGGGTCAAATGTGGGGTCAAATAAAGAGCAAGCTATACTCGATACCACCACAGAAAGGCTTTAGACTGGCTATAAATTTGATTTCAGACATGAACTATTCTCTTGCGTTTATTTCGGTAGTATATGCATGTTTGATGAATGTGGAAAAGTTTTACAAGGACTGCTTCTGTGACACCGACCTTCTTTCAGTCAGCATGCCCTGCTGCTTTCAGGCAATAACACAGTAAATTAAGCAAAATAAAGTCTGCAAATTTGTCATTGTTGGCTTTGCAACTTCCAACTTGGCAAAATCCCTGAGAAGCTCCAGGCTTTTCTCTGCACTTCCGCAACCTAACATAATTTACATTAATGCATTTTGGCAGACACTTTTATCCAAAGTGACTTTTATCCATTTATTATATCAGCATTAAGTATTAGTCCTACTTATATTACACCATTAAAAATACATTCAAACTGATGGCGATTAAATCATTGGAGGTCACAATTTCTTTTGGGATCTCTGCATCACTGTGTAATGCTGAGCTCATTAACTGCAGGTCTTCTCCTGGATGAGCTCTCATCATACTGTATTTTTGAGAAGTAAACAGGCTCAGGCAGTTATTTTGGACTCTATTACACAATATGTCATGGTTCTGGATGTCGTTGCTGGATCTTTGAATCATAGCTGCTTCCCAGGCTCATGGAGGTCCTCCTAACGCTGACCCAGAGGAAAAAAGGGCCTATTTCCACAGCTAAGATCGACACTGCTTTCCATCTCACTGGACCTATGTAAAGCACAGATATGGAAATGTTGGACTGCCATCCAGTCCTGTCACCTCATTACAGCGGTCCCAGCCAGAGAAAACATAATAAAGGTAAAGTTTGACAGTATATATATTTAATAATAAATAAAATATGTGATGTAATCATGTATTGAATACAATATTTAATTAAAAAAACTCCAGCTGCAAGAATAACTTGTTCCCATTGAGTTAATGCTGACCTACTGTATCTCTAAAGTGAAAAGCCATGTATGTGCAGCCTGATCTCATGTTTATATATAGGTATTAATATGTAACATTTACCAGCATAAAACCTACATCTTTGTATGTTTTTACTGATGCTAAAATCTACAATTTAGACATATTTCATGTTTTTTCAATGTGCAAATCGCTACAGATTTTGAATTAAAAGACGTCAAATATTTGCGTGTCTTTTATATAATTAAGATATTCGTATCAGTGCATGTTTATTGTTTTTTTATTAAGCGATTTTTAGACCACTTAAAGGCAGGATAAGTGATTTCTGGAAGCCAATGTTGATATCTGAAATCAATCAAAACTAAACACGCCCCTACCTCAAAAGGGGTCTCGTCCCTATTTTTAAAGCTCCGCCCCACACATACATAGCTTTCGCAACCCAGGTAATGATTAGTTCTGTGAAACAAAGCAGAACCAACACCGTCTACTGTAACATTCAGCTGGATGTGCCAGCACAGCTCTGGATGGCACTCCAGCTCTCCATGAACTGTGTATGTGTTTGTCTCTGTTTTCACCTATGGACTCATATCTATGAACTCATTTCTCCGCCCCGCTTGTCTGTTGTCATGGTGTTTCAGTGTTGGCTCCACCCTTTGACCTAGTTTCACGTGCATAAAACCCCGGAAGTATTTGCATGTGTTTACGGTTCATTGTACTGTCGACCTGCTCCGTGTTTCATTCGTGTATCCTTTGTTGTTTTGGATTATCAGCGGTAATGGCTGTATAAATGGATTTAGGACACCTATGAGCAGCATTAAACAGTTGTAAATACACCTACAGAGATGTACTTGAGAGACAAGGAGCTCCGGTTCCAATTCTGTTTAACTACGGTTCACAGTTGCATCAACTTATATCAGTCTTGCATTTGTTAACTATCATGTAGGTTTAGGTTTGAATTTGGTGTAGGGTATATTTCCAACATGATATAGCATTAACTTTTAATTACAGTCCACGGATATTTGAATTCCGAACCACCACAATGCATACCTATATTAATGTAATAAAAATGTGCCAGGGTTCACACATTAAACCTATGTTTTAGCACCACTCAGTGGACATTTCTCTTTGAAACTGCGACGAAACGTTTAGTAAGGTGTTGCACAAAAGTGCACAGAGGTAAGTATTTTAATGAGACCAGGCTGTAATTTTGTCATAATACTTTAATGAGAGTTAGCTGACATGTAACAGAAAAATGTACACTGCAAAGGTGGCTGAGGTGTCTTTACACGACTGTTTAATGCTTCTTAGAAGGGCCTTAGATGCATTTACACAACAATTACAACTGTACAGCTTGATAATAGGGCTGAAGAAGGTCTCAAAAGGCATCATTTAGTTTGGCTTTAATTGTACAGAACAGCCTTATTTTGGCTGTGTTAAGACACCTTGACACATACTTGAAAAAGCGACATATAATTAATAGATTGTCTGAAATGGACTATCAGAATGACGTTTCTATGTGCTTCCACACTGCATTCGTTCCAGACAGGCAAAAAGCTCCAGAAGGGAAGGCTGCTGGTGAGAGAAAGATTACCATTTTATTACGAGCAATAAAACATGACTTGTGAAGAGCCGTGAGTGTCACTTTAAGTGCTCCGGTCCTCTGTTGGGAGGGCGTGAGTCTGGATTAAAAGCAGCAGAGGATGTCGATCTCTTCAGGTTTGTGACAGATTTATCAGAAGAGCCATTTACTGCCAGACATTGTCCAACATAGACATGCTCACAGACTATTTAAACTTAGTCATGGATGACATTATCACAGGTCAGAAAAATTTTGCCGTAAAAGAGCTCAGGTCAGAGAATTCACAGATGCAAAATAAAACGAACTGTTTATGTGCATTTGGGAAAGCATCTGGACGGCCCGGAGGCTAAACACCTGGAGGAGTTAAGAGAGGCGTTTAGGAAATCGCTTTGAGGGGACAAATTAAAGCCTTGGAACGGGAGACTTCTAGAGACTGTAAAGTCAGTTTTTGGCAGTTGTATCGTGTAGATGAAAATAATTAAAATAAACTAATTAAATTAAATATAAAATAAATAAATAATATTAATTAAATTAATAATTATTATTGTTAATATTAATATTATTTATTAATTTAGTTATTTTTGTAGCAGCAGCACAGTCAAAGTATTGGCAAGACAGATATTTTTAAATGCAAACAGACATTAACCACTCCAATAAGAACAAATCCCAGGATAGGCCTGGGAATGTAAAAGTCAGCAAAAACCTGAGAATCTTGAAATTACAAACACAGATTATTTCATGCAGTTTCCAGGAATCGTAAAAATCAAGCTAATAATGCAAAACAGATATAACGCATTTGCAGAAGTGGATTGCATTAAAAGTAGTAAGTGGCTGTCTAGACATGCTTTCGGGACAGTTTGAGAACACATTCATTAAATTGGGTAAAGTTTTTCCTTTATTTTTTTAATAAAAAGAAAAAAATTATCTTTAGTTTAGTATACATATGTAAATAAGAAACACATCCAAATTGCAGATGATGGTGAAAAAAAAACGCTGTGATGGACTAAGATGTAGCTACAAGAAGGTGTAACAAAAGTATAAAATGACCTGGGTCATAACAGCTAGGTCAGCTATAGCAGGCCAGTTCATATGAGATACAAAGCAGTTCACTAAATTAGCAATGATTTCCATATAGACTGATGCAAGGAGAACTAAAGAGTAACTTGGAAACCATTTAAGTTATTTCTCAAATACCTTGATAACAATCCATCTGTTCTGGGTTCATCAAGAGAATGTTTACCGTTTACTTCAAAAATTAAAATAACTGGATTATATTATCAGTAAATGACAAAGCAAAATAATGATATCTGCTTCAAACTATGAGCAATTGGTTGATGTGTTGCAACCAGTTTCAGTTATATAACTGTTAAGTAAAATATATATATATTTGTACAATATGTTACTATTTGCTCACTACTGCATACTGGTAAACACGTGTTAATGTCATTATGTGTTTTTTTTTATTATTTATTTATTTTTTTTGTGGGGTGACCTGTTCAATCTGTTGATATCTTTTTGAAGCAAGCCTGTAGAAACTGATATTGTTATCTCTGTTTCTGGACATATACTTTTGTTGGCATCTACAGCGTGTGATGAAATAGAGAGCAACAGTATACACCCAACTCTTTGTTCCAAAGCATTTTTTCCATTAATATTTACAAAAAAAAAAAGATATGTACCAAACCCGTTAGCTCTTAGGTACTTAATAGTACTTACATGAAATGATCTTTTGGTTACATAAGTAGCTGTGTCTGTAACATATGTGTAACGGTAGCTGTCTGTTACATCTACATAATTACAAACTGTAAGTACACACTGTTCCATAACTTAGTTACATGGTAAGTACATTTTGTTTTATGTAAGCACAACAGCTACTACTAAGTACTTACTAGCTAATTACTCTGTATTATGGACACCTAAAAATAAAGTGCTATCCAAATTTTTTATGGGTTGGTTTTAATTTACTATACTAAACCTGATTTGAAGTTACTGCACAATAGTCAAACATATGCAGTATATGCAATTGTTTGTGAAGCACAAGGGGACTGGTAATCATCTGAGCCGTAAATACCAATATGACAAAAATGAGTGCAGTAAAATATAAAGTGCAGGTCTGGGGCTAATAATGTTTTCTGCTCTGTCTTGAAATGTGAATTCGGCAAACAGAAGGCAGCGGTTTCATGCAGACAGACAGATCAAATGCACAAAGTTCAGGTGTGACGTACCTTCACTGTTGCCACATAAAGGTGAATCACAGTCAGCCAAGAACTCAGTAAATGAGAGGAGAAAAGTGTCTGGCAGAGAGGAGGAAATGCGTGGGAGTGCAGATCAAAACAAAAGGACTGGGATTCCATCACTGCGTCATTCTTCCTCATCCATCTCTCCTGAAGAGATCATAAGCATCTGATTCAGTCATATTCTCACATCTGTAAAGCCCCGGCAGCTGCTACTGTGCCAACTCATGACATGAATCAGGACACACTCTCTCAGGATGACTCTGCCTGCCCCAAACTTCCCAAATTTATGATGAAAACGGCAACCTGCTTTAGAAATATCTCATGTTCACATGAGATCTTCTTTAGAAATTTCTTAAAAACGCAATGCATACATATTACTTTTAAGTACCTCAGCCTTTCATGTTGAGGTTATTATTTCATTAAAATACTATTTATAAAAGCATTTGTCTACCAAATCAGGCCAATATGCAGAAACAACAAAATGATGCAAAATAACATGAAATAATGTAATAAAAGGATCCCTGACCTTAACAAGTACATTTTTAAAAAATGGTTAAGGTTTTTTAATTAATAATTCAGAAAAATTAAGAATATTGTTTGATTGAAATTAAGTTCACAAATTTTCTGTGCATGTGTCACGGATCGCGCCTCTGTGGCCCTCTCCAACGAGCAGCAGCGGGAACCCTGGCCCGAATACTAATGTTCCTACTGGACTCTTTTAGCCCACTACCCAGGGTATTTAAGCTCAGACTGTTGCACTGGTCGGACGCAAAGTCTCGATTTGCCCCGGCCATCATTTCTGAGCGTTTTCCCTTGTTTTTGACTACCCGTGTTTGATTTTCTGATTGTGTTTTGGTTTTCTGATTTCTCACCGCCTGCTCTGACTCTTTTGCCTGTTTTACGACTACAATTTGCCTGCTCCCTGCAACGAGTCCCGCGATTCATTACAGCATGAAAAGGGGAACAAAATATTTAACATTTAAATACTTATATTGTACAATATTTGTATTTAAATATTTAAAATTTAATATTTAAAAAATGCTCTCTTTTCACAAATTTCTCTGTAAATTTGCAGTACATTTCACAAATGATAAAAAATAAATGGGAAGTAACACATTGAATTAAAAGTATGTGAACAATCACTTTTTTGGAAAATCACTGGACAATTTAGAAAAAAAACACAAATGATGCAAAGGTTATGAAGTCAAACTGAGATCTCTTTCCTAATCCGATGAGCTATACTCTAAAAGATCCTGCTCTGTGCACTTCAATTTTCCTTTAGCACCATACATACATAATCAAATTACAAAGCGTGAAAGATAAAATTTATATATTTGTCCCTTCTTATCTTTTGATTATGACCATATGGAACACCCTTTTTTAGGGAGTGGCTGAAAACACTTTGAAATATGAAAGATGATTCTGGTATGCATTTTTGTTGGCCATACACATGGACAGCTTTCAAAGGAACAAGGTAATTTTATACATTCCTTGTGTCTATGGATACTTATGTTTGGATATATAAGTTCACTCATCAGAGGGTGGGAATCAACTAACAGCATATGGTTTTCTTCAGGGAATTTTAGTGGAAACACATTCAAGCTTTTTATTATTCTTTCATGGGGTGACACTTCATGTCTTAGACTCATCTATAGTCATCTAAATAATTACTTCTCAGTAATATGAGCATCTTCCAGTAGAGTCCCAAGAAAAGTCATGCGACCAAATCCACTGACTGCAAACCAGGGTTTCAAAATGAGACTAACTTCTTTAAAGTCATTACTACAGAGTGCCAAAAAGCTTATGACTTCACTGTGGTGTTTAGATTTACTTGGAATCCTGTGTTGTCATTAAACACAGACTCAGGATTGGATAGCTGTGGTGACATATGGTTTTTCAACAGGAAAATGAACTGTACCAATCCAAGTCATTGTTTATACTTGCTCTGCATACAAATATCCACAAAAGGGTTAATAAAGGGTTCATTCTTGTTTCATTCGAGTCATCTGCAACGGAATATCGACTCACTACTACCTAAATGTGGGAATAGACCACGCAATGCAAGAGAGCTTATGACTGACTGTAGACTGACTTTGCTTTACAGGAACATTTTTGCAATCAATTAGATTTCAATCCCCACACTGTTCTGTACTGTATCTATCAGTGAAATGTGTCAGAAATGTGTCAGAAAATACATATTATTTAAAAGCATTGCTCAATTTATCATCACTTATCATAATGTTGTTTCAAACCTGTAAGACCAGTTCTTAAAATTTGGAAACTAGAACCTCAGATAAACTACATCACATGATATATCACACTGTGTCAGTATTTATTTATAAAAAAAGAAAAGAAAACAAAGATGGAAAAGCTACACTGCAAAAAAAAATCTGCAAAATTTAGTTAAAAAAACTGGCATTTGTGGTTACCGGAATTCAACCGTAAGAAAATACAGCCACAACGTTTTAAGTTAAATTTACAGTTAATTTATTTAATTTCATTCTGATATAATGTTAATATACCTACCTATTAGTAGTGAAATCTGTTTTGTACCTTTGAAATACACTGATAAGCACCAAATGAAGGTGATAAGTAAGTCACATGATGAACCAAAGCCCGTCACATGTAGCTTTAAAATATAAACATATATAGAAGGTGCTAAGTGTCATTCACACTAACACTAAACACCATCATGGTGACACTCATTCCACTGAAATATCCAAACCTGAATTTGCTGGGATGTTCACTCCTGGCAGGACTAGTGTCTTCCACTTGTAGATAATCTACCTCACTGAAGAATGATGGACTTCAAATTGTTTGGAAATGGCCATACTACTCTCCCCAGACTAATAGCAGTAATTGCTACAATTGCTTCTCTAAGATCATTGCTGGTGTCTTACCTTCTTGTCATTGTGTTAACACACACGAACAGTCCAGACCAGCAAAATGCTTTTATAGAGGTGCTCACTGTCACGGATCAAGCCTCTGTGGCCCTCTCCGGCGGTCAGCAGCGGGAACCTTCTCCCGAGTTTTAGTTCCCACCCG
>JAUMHI010000070.1:1820013-1838872 GCA_032359435.1 Enteromius unitaeniatus
TTGCTGTGTTTCTATTAAATATCCGGGGACTTTTTGCTAAAGCTTTACCATGTTGGAAATATGCTCTACATCAAAACCTGATAATGTTAAAGGAATAGTTCACCCAAAAATGTACACCCACCGTAATTTTTAACCACAAAGACTGTGTTCATCTGAAAAAAGAAAGTCATATACACCTAGGATGGCTTGGGGGTGAGTAGTTTATGGTGTAATTGTAATTTTTGGGTGAACTACAGTATTCCTTTAACAAACTGATATAAATTAAAACGTTCAAAAGACCTTGTTGTATCAACAGGACACATTAAGTAATTTTTTCTTGCTTGTATACGCTTAAAGTGTCAGTAGCCACTGACTTGCTTTTTTATCAATCACCAAGTACCAAGATTTCAAATAAAAATCTTCTTTAATGTATTACTGAAGAAAAAAAGTCACCTACATGTTCAATAGCCTGAAGTTTCGTAAACTAATTTTGTTTTTTTGTTGAACTTTCCTTTTAAGGGCTTGAGGACAGTACAGACAAGTTACAAAATTGTGAACAGTTATATACAGAAATTAATATTTTGTATGAATTTTTTCATAATACATTCAACAGAAATGCATACAATCTGGAAAAAGGCATGCCATTAAAAATGAGGTTTTTAAATAAACCTCACAAATTGTCATGCTAAAACTGTACCTTTCCATGTCACACTTACACTCTGATGCATATAATGCCAAGAACGTACGCACAACACATTTCTGGCTTCAATTCCAATAAACAAAACAACAATATAAAACTTCAATAGCAAGTTTGAAGTATCATGTTTCTGCTCAGAATTACTTTTTATTTGCCTAAAATTAACTGCACACACTATGAATTATATTTTTACCTCTCGTTCAGTGCTCCAACATACGTCTCATGAGACTTTTAATTCAGAGCTGAATATGCTTGATTTAATCGACAACATTTCCTGCTAATAAATATAAAACCATAATTATTTCAACAGAAGGCTGATTTAATTTTTTTTCTTTTGGCCATGTATGTCATCAAGCGCATCAACTAAAACATTACACAAAAT
This sequence comes from Enteromius unitaeniatus, assembly GCA_032359435.1. Taxonomy (NCBI): domain Eukaryota; kingdom Metazoa; phylum Chordata; class Actinopteri; order Cypriniformes; family Cyprinidae; genus Enteromius; species Enteromius unitaeniatus. The sequence goes on from JAUMHI010000070.1 coordinate 1,821,072, forward strand.
CAATAACAAACCTAACAAAGACAATTGGTCCAGCAGATATAAATAACACGTTATTAATAAAAGTGTTTTTCGGTTAGGGGCGGTTTATCCAACTTGAAAAGCTGCCAGCGAAGAAAGCCAGATTCGCATTAGACAACGCTCTACATTTCAAAACACTCTGGGCTGTTGAGAATACAAATGTCTTTTCAGGTCAGGTGGGTTGTGGAGTGCTTGACGAATGACTGCATAGCGAACATACATTAATAAAGTCTTGTTTGCATATAAAACACCCAGAACACCCAAGAGGCTTAAATATACTGTTGCAATAAAGCATGGTGGGAGATTCTTTCATGGCTGAGTATAAGGAGCTTGACGTACATAATGCATGCACTGTGCAAGTTACATTCCCACTTAGCTGAAGTTAGCTGTTATGCAATGCTTTACAAAGCCTATTGGACATTATATTACCAGTGATGGTTCACAGATGCTTCCAGCATACAGAATCCATCTGATGCATCTAATGTAATTACATTTTGGAGATGCAGGCTTGGTCGTTGTATAGCTCTAATAAAGGGAAAAAAATACGAAACACCTCTTCCCACAGTCAGAGTACATATTCCATACCGGAATACTTATTATTTTCCACGTTCACTTCCAAGGTTCAGCTAAAGTCTATGACAGATGTTATGCTTAATCGGAAGAGCTGTGAATCTCACCAAGGCCACTGCCTTCATCCGGAAAGAAAGGGCCATGGGTGGCTAGGGTGCAGAATGGTTTATTCTTTATGAATAAATCAAAGAAATCTAAAGACAACATGAAACAGCAAACTTTGATATTATTTTTCAGTGAAGCATCTGAAAACTTAATTTCTTAATTTCACTGAATAAAAAATGTAAAACTTCCCAGAACTATGTGGGATAAAACAAACAAAAAAAGTTACAGTCAGAACTGTGTGACAAACTATCAGTTGTGTACTACACTTGTTTCTTTAACTAAATAAAAAAGGAAATTGCGACACTTCATCTCACAGTTTTTTCTTAGAATTGCATAAAACTAGCAACTAGGAACTCTCCAAAGTCAGAACTCAATCATGTGTTACTTGTTTATGCCACTGATTAAAAATATAATAAAACTGAATAAATGTTTTTTTCAAAGTCAGAATTGTGAACTTGTGAGGTGTTGCAATTACATTAAGTGACAAAACAAAACAATATGGAAGGGTGGAGGATTTAAAATACATGAGGGATGGATGAAATTAAAAAAGCCACTAAAAAACGTTGGACATGGACAACTGAACCATGCACAAGAAATGTTAGCTAATTCAGAAAATAAAGTCCATTTTTATGTTGACGTCCATTTTATGTTGAAAAAAGACAATTTCACTGCCAGTACCTTGAACATCTTGGTCCTTCCAGTGATTTGTTTAACCAATAGCATAGGGATATATATCTGGCCAACCAATGGCAGATGTTTTCAAAACATTGCTTTTTTTATTATTATTTTATCACCCTAAGTTTGGATCTGTCTGTCCAAGTGATAGAATTTGGAAAAGATAACTCGTAATTAAAAAAATAAATAAATGCATAGAAATCACACACTTAACCTTTACTGATGGCATTTAATTTACTTTAAATGAACGCAAACCATGGACCATGTGCCTCCAAGTACAGTATAGGCTGATATACTAAGTATATGCCACATGGGAGAATGCAGCATAATAAGCGTGACGAATGCAATGGTTACGCAGATTGCGTGGGAATGTTTTGGCTCTCATTTCGCAACTTCACACTAGATGCTAGGGCTATCGCCATTAGCCTATCTGACCTCACGACTGGGAGATTTTCCCTGTGGTCTCCAATGAAACTCACATAGGGAGGCAGAGTCGATTCCAGTTTAGCGCACGGCCCAGACAGCCTGACCTACAGCCTCTCTCCAACCCCAAATCCTGGAAGGGATAGACAGCAAGAGAAACAGTATGTGCAGTAGAAGGTTTTGAATCCTGGAGACGCTCACATCTGGAGAAAGATTTACTCATTCAGTCCATCGCCTTCTCTAGGGCTGAAAATACATTTTCCCTGCTCCTTCCTCTCCCTGTTCTCCATTTACGTTTTAATAGGACTTTGTCTCCCTGCCGTGATGGCGAGGAATCATGTAACACCCGTGTCACCAGACTCTCATCTCTCTCTCCGTTATGTGTCCCCCGATGAGAAGACAGGGGTGGAGGAAGGCAATCCATCACCTACTGGCAGCCCAAATCATCCAGACTGTCCCACCGTGAGACATTTAGACATGACCAGCTAAAGTTAAGAAACATTTCCTTAGACAGACAGTAAATGCTACAACAGGACTTTGTTGACTCGTAATGTTTGGAGAATTGTCATTGATATCTTTATCTCCTACTTTGTATATTCAACAAGTGGGCAAGTTCTAGGTGTTTACTGTCATGTGATAGAGTATACACCAGGTCTGTTGCTTGCTGTTCTAAAGCAGTAACAGCTCTCCTGTCTCAGGTATGAGGCAGACTGCAATGGCTCATTTTAACAACCCTAATAAAAAGCTAGTCTCCACACAAACATTCAGTGCCTGAAGACAGAAAAGCCGTCTTGCTCTATCTGTTCTCCAATCCCTATGCGAATAACTAGCTCAAATTCAAACCAGAAAGCATTTCAGAAGATTCAAACACCACCAGCCATTACAACAACTGATAATTTTGGCTTCCCAGACCACAAAAACATAACGTCACGTTTCGCAAGCATTGTGTGAGAATTCAATGCGGTCATAGTTTGATGGTATTACACAGCAGTGACTTCCAGATTTCCTCTTCTCTGCATAAGCATTATGATACTTTAATACTTGTGTTTTCCAGTTAGTCCACAGGTCTCATTCTAAAAACCATGTAAAGGGGAAACAGTATTAACAACAACAAAACAACAATCATATTTAGAATCATTCAGTCTAGAGAGTTGTGATTTTAAAATGTTCAAACATGTTACAGTAGAACAGGTTTTTTTTTTTTTTTACTTCAAACCAAGATGAGCAATAAACCACAAAAAATATGCTGCATATCCCATAAAGACAAACTAACATTATATACATCTTTTAATAAATTACTCAGTAAATGACTTCAAGGATCCTTAGGACCAAATGTCAATTATTTCATATTTGGGAATTCACCAAAAATAAAAGAGAGACTGTAATATTCGAAATAATTCTCAAACATTCAATAGCAAATCAATACTCAGCCCTTTACTTCATAAGAGGGGAATAAAAAAAAACTCTTAACTCTCTTCAATGAGCAAATTTAGCCACAAGAGGGAGTCCTTAAAGTGATACAAATGGAAGAAAGGAATACCTTAACCCTTTTTCCAAATCAAGTTATCAAACATACATACAAATATGGAATACTAAAAACTTAATAACATAATTTTTACTAATACATTGCTGTGAAATGTTATTTAATAACTAGGATAAAGTCAGGAAAAACTAAAGACTAATAGACCCCTTGATTCACTATGCCCCAGACGCTCTTATATTACAAATCCAAAGGCTGACTCTCTCAAGGCAGACTTTAGACACTGACTTCAGTCAGCATCACTGACGAAACGGGGGTCTCCTGAATCAGATCTTTGAGTAATCCCGAATTAGTACATCAGCACGTCTTGTATGGTAAGAGTGTCTACGTAACCCACGGCACATCATGACTCGTATGACTGCGGGATTCCTCGTGCATGTTTTGGCTGATATGCAGACGGACGACCCACACATGCCCTCGACGCTTTGATGATGTCACAGCCCCAGCTGCCTCTCTCACTAAGAATCCCAGACATGTGCCCTCTGCCAATTAAACAGGAAGTTAGCCTTCTGGGCACTTCCTGGTGAATCTGCGCACAACATGTGTTGCAGCGGTAAAGGGAAGCGTGGAATATTTAACATGCGTCAAGATGTTCTTTCTTCTGAGAAAATGAAGTTCTCTGAAATTGCTAATGCATTTTTCTCAAGTACTACTATAATAAACCAGTTTGACAAGACTTGAATTTTGTCTGTTGAAATGTAATCACGTTTTTAGAGATTTAGTAACACAGAAGTGTCTTGCATTTAAAAACAAGCCAGACTGTGAAAACTTACAAATGAATGAACTTAGTCACTTAATAGCTAATCGCACTTGTCACGTCTGTCAAGCAAATTCCACTACGTCCTTCGTAAACCCTGGGGAAAGTTGCTCTGCCCTACAAATGGAACAATTAGAAAAATAAATAAAAAAGGAAACGTAAAGAGAGGGAGGGAGCAAGGAAGAGGGGAGGGAGGGAGGGAAGTATAATTGCTCTGAAAGAGAGCATAAGAAGTAGAAACAGTGAGACAGGAGAGCTAGAGCCAGTGAGAGAGTCCAGCCCACTTCTACAAAACCATTCAACTCCTGCACAGTGAGCAGTCCCAGACCTCTTACGAGCACACTGCTTCCCTGGGGCACATCCAGAAGCCGACTGCCCATCCCATACAAACTTCCCAAGGACCTGGAGAGGAAGAAAGCCACTGACAGTACAGCTCCGACCAGCATCTCTTCTCACAACTTACAAGGATTACATTTTTCCTCACTTTGTTTTTTACCCTGTAGCAGCTCAGCTCTTACTTTTTTTATTTTGCTTGGTCAGATTGAGCTCATCCACGGGCAGACAGACTTTACTGCAAGCTCTCGGAGACCGGACGGTTCTTGTCTTACTTTGAAAGGAACTTTTAAAGTAAGTTGTTCGTTTTGCAACCACCCTCTTCAGCAACTGACACTTTTCATTTAAGGATGTCCCTTCTCCCTGTTCTGAGCGGGATCTTCCTGCTGCTCATCCAGACCTGCTCCCTCAGTGCCATGGTCACCAAAGGGAGCCTGGCAACGTCTGAACAGGCAGCCACGGACTGTCCCTCCTGCGCCCTGGCGCGGCTTCGAAAAAGCGAGGGTGAGGACGAGGGAGCCCAGCAAGACGTGGTCGAGGCAGTGAAGAGACACATACTTAACATGCTGCACCTGCAAGAGCGCCCTAACATCACGCACCCGGTGCCTCGAGCGGCGCTCCTCAATGCCATTCGCAAGGTACACGTGGGACGGGTGGCCAAGGACGGCAGCGTCCTGATTGAGGACGAGGCCAGCAGCCGTCCGGAGACAGAACAGACAGAACAGACAGAGATCATCACGTTTGCTGAAGCCGGTGAGTGCAAATTTCTAACAAAGGGTGATTTTAGTCTTTAGACACTTTAAAATAAATCATTCAGTCTTCCCTCGTGGGACGAAACTGGAGAGGTGGGTTTATAAAGAGGTTCAACTTAACTCTGAAGAGTTCAGGGAAACCTGTTGCCACTGCACAAAGTCAGAGCAGTTAGAAATAAGCTGCGGCAATTCACTCCCCCCTCTCTCTCTTCTTGCAAACCTCCTGCTGGTTTAGAGAATCAGTAATTATCTGCGAGGGCCCCCCAGGCTTTTTGCCGTAAGCTCTGCACAGGAGCACTTCCTTGGGGACTGACAGTCTCCTATGCAGATTCCCTATGTGACTCAAGAGGGCTGAGATAGATAAAAAAAAATCATGATGCATAAGAATAAAAAAGGACTTCTCCGTATTATAGGAGGGAAAAGAAGGCTGTTTGGTTACTGCCTTTGTGTCGGGTTTCAAAGGCAGTTGAAAGAGCATTGTCGGCAGCAGTGAGAGCTGTTCAAAGGTGCTGTCAAGCCCATGATGTGAGGAAAGATTGGGTTCTTCTCTGAGTCATGCAGCTCAAACGGGTCATGAGTGACACAGAGCCGCGGCGTGCTGCAGGAGCTCTCAACAGATGTGTCAGACCTAAAAAGCAGCAAACAGAGCAATTGGATTGCTTGTCTGAAAGATGAATGTTTCATGATTTTAGGGAGCTGAGACTGTTACACTGCGGCCTTGTGGAGAGAATGATTATTTAGAATGACATTATAGTTATAAAACTGAATTATGCATTTTTAAAATAATAAGTATACAAGAGACGTGACGTAAAGTAGAGTAAGAAATAAATCCTTTAAGACAAGATGTCGCATGAAACATTCCACTCGCAGGAACTAATAAAATATACAACAATATGCAGTTTTTTTTCTTCTTGTAGTCATTCATGACTACTGCAAAAGTGTTTTCAAAATCATTTTATACAGACTTCATTCAGTAAGAGTTAGCATTTACATTTGCTACAGAAATTTCCATGACGTTTTAAGATCTTCCACATCTGGAAATTTAAAAATGCAGTTTTTTCCAGGTTTTTCATGACCATGAGAACCCTGTTTATGAAAACCATTCCCTGATAATCTTTTGGTGCCAGACTACAGCTTGTCACATTACAAAAAAAAATGATGCTTAAGCGCTGACAAAAACCTAGTTGTGAGACACAGAAGGAAATCTGCTAATAATCAAATCTATATCAAACTTTTATCAGGCGCGTTGTTAGTGCTAGTATTTATCCCCTCAACCTCTATTGGTTTTTCAACTGCTCACATTGCAAAATGTCAAATTATGAAAAGTAGCTGACACAAACCAAGCACATGGTCTATCATAGCTCAATTTCTGTGGACAGCAATTAGTTTTTTCAATAATGTATCTGGCTCCATCATTCACCTTTGACATTTCAAACACACCAGAAGAACTAAAGATACATACTTCATCATTAAAGTGAATTAGACTAAATACAAAGCTGTAAATAGTACAAAATAAGTCATTTGTTGGTATTACTGTTATAATAAGCAGTGGGTGTTTGCATTACTGAAAGTATAGTTTGAGACTGCAAAGTTTTCTGTCAGGCGATAATTTCATAAACGCGATTCATGATCAAATCTGACCAAGCCAAAATAGCCTACATACTTACTCTTCCCTTATGTTCACTTACAGGTTTTTGTTACAAATGAAGGGAAATGGTAAGTGTGCAAAAGCATCAATCATCTCCTTCCACCAAACCATCACTGTGTTGTTGCACAGAATCCTCGCGATAACCGTTTCTTACCCAAGCTCATCCCTCGTGAGAATTCCCGCTCGAATTCCATTCTCGTGTCTGGCATGACATGCCAGGTTCAGTTTCCTCTGAGCTGTTTTCAAAAGTATTAAAAATAGAACTGTTCTCCAAATCCACCACAAGAGGGATTGCAATAAAGCTTCAGACCCTCGCAAATAAGCATTAGTGTATGTGTGTGTATATATATATATAGGCTATTATTTTTTTCAAAAAAGAGTGCACAATGTTGCTTCTTAATATTTACAACGTCTAATCCAATATACTAGTCAATAGCCTATTCCAAGGTCCCTGTACACAGGCTATGATTTATTTAGGCTATAATTGGCTGGAAATATTATACATTGTTAGTTAAAAAAAAAAAAAAAAAAATTGTTCATACATCAAATAATACATTATAATTAATCTCAAAATGTTTCTACTAAATTTGTTACTGTGAACAAATCCTAGTACTTCAGAGTTAGCATGTTAATACAGTAATTCAATTATTTCAGTATAATTATTGTAATTATTGCAATTAAAAACACTGAAAGTTTACTGAGGCTCCTAGTTGGGCCCATTCCAGTGTTGGTTTTCAAGCATCATTTAGTCTACAGTATGGCACCAGGTGATATTTTTTGGCTTTGGCATCACAAGCAGAGACATAACTGTAATTAGATTGATTTTCTAAATACTGTAATGCATAGTTGTGCATGGTGCTTATTTCATACTGGTTTGATTTTTAAGACACATGTTGCTGCACTGCATCACTGTAATGCTGCGTTAAGTGGGTTGTTTAGACAACTGTAATTATGTGTATGATGCAAGTCTCAGACTTCTGCATACACTATCTGTCTGGAATTTTGTCCAGGAATCTGCCACACATACAGGTAGATATACACTTCAATAATTCTTCTTCAATAATTCAAAAGGTTTTTTAAATTCAAGGCTATTTAAGGGTAGTTTATAGATCTCATATTTCTTTGCATGCCTCTTAAATTATGTGCTGATTAGGTTCAGAAAACACATTGATGAAAACATCAGTTTGCACATACAAGGAATGCAGAACCTGAGGCAAACTGCATTTATTGTAGAACACACTTGTTCATTATCTCACATGCAGCATTCTATATGAATGAGAGGTACAAGGTAAGACTGATTAATGTCAGTTTAAATGTGTAGCCTGAAGGCATGAGCAATCAGTGCTCGTGTATGTTAGCATTAATTCAAATAATTAACAACTTTAGTCTGCAGACTTTTAGGCAGTAGCACAAAGTAAGAAATAACAGCATTTTAGCTAATAATAAAGCAACCACATCTAAAGAATTTGCTCTTTCTTTGACATGTTGCTATTACTTCTAATCCTTGAGAGTGCACCAGAGGTCATTCATAAAATGTGGCCAAATCTTCTGCAAATGTTTCTTTTCCATCAAAAGCTGCAAAATGCAAAAGATAATGTTTTAACAAATGCAGAGACTTATGAATAGTACGTACCATGTTCACTATTCTTTGTCACTGATTTCCACTGAAGCCATGTGCAGAATCTTCAAACAGAATCTGCGTTGATGGTATCACTATGGATGCTGTGAATACATGTGGGTGTTCAGTGTTTGGCCTTTCTAATGTCATTGAGGCGTGCAGGTTGCATATGCAAAGCTTGACATGTTCTGAAACAATGACTCAATATTTACTTCTTTTTCTCGTTTTGATCTCCTCCTACTAGCAATTTATCACAGGGAAAGCCCTATAATCACTCCCTCCAGTAATGGTTACAGCAAAGGAAAGAAGATGTCCCAATTGTTCATGTGCAAGCGGTTGTTTTCTTGTTTTCATGTGCAAACTCTGATTTCTTTGCAGAAAAGAGAATCTGACTTGCTTCAAGATCTTGAGAAATAATATTGCTATTTAAAGGCAATAGAAATAAACTAGTCAGTATCTTATTTTGGTGCTGCACTGCCAGCTTGCCAAACCTTACACATTACAAAGCCGCAAAGTATCGCCTTTAAACACAATCCAGGTTCGAGGACCACATTATAAAGCCTCCTTGTTAGCCTAGGATCCCTTAGCTTTAGTGTGGTTAAATAGTTTTCTCAGGTTGCAGGATACTTTGCTGCTCGTGACATTTGTAATATGCCACTTAAAGCTTTCTTGGCTTCAAGGTACAGTACTGTAGTGAAGAAAGGATGCTGCAGCATCATGCCAACTATGCTCATTTATTACTTTGACAGCTGATGCATCATCCAAACCTGTTCGTGAGAGTGGGTTATTACTTGCAGATGTGGGCTTGGTTGAAGAGCAGCGAGCATCTCAAACCTACTGTACATCCAACCTTAAATCCTGAAAAATCACACCGATAAATAAGTAAAACGTGAATTGAAACTATCCATATAGACGGTCCCTCATTTTTTAGGCCTTGTCTAGAAAGTGCGCGTCCTTCAGTTATGCAGCATGGCCTTGAGCCATGTTCTGTGGATTCTTACCAAAGGTTAGTAGGGGGGAGGCAGTAGTAACTCTCCTTGTTACCCTCCTGGTTCCCTGGGAGCTGTGCTGGCCTGCAGGGGCTGTCTGAAGCTGGTGATTCTTTACCGCTGGATGGGGTGCCTGACTTAGATGGGGGCAGTAAATCAGGCCTGCTGTTGGTGCCTGAAATGCCTGTGGGTGATGAGGACCAGATAAAGAGGGAATAAGGCAGTTTGGGGAAGAACATTACAAGCATGCTTGGCCTTTACGGCGCAAGGTGTGGTATCGTGAAGTGTTAGTGACACTCGCTGGAGAATGTATACAAGACTCTACAGTGTTATGGTTGGGAAATAAGGTTTAATTGCACTTTTTTGTTTGTTTGCTTCTCATGCTGGGATGTAGAAAAGGCCACGAATGCCGTTGCAGCAACATGCTGTGCACCGAAAGGAATTCTAGTGGTTTTCTGGTCTGTTCAGCGACATTATACTGCCAGAGGATGTTTTACGATCGCAGTGTAGTTCTCTGTTGTATATTTTTGCTTGGAGTACCTCAGCTGCATTTTTATTGTCTTTAGTATCTGATTTGGATCTGCTTTGTAATGCATTAGAGTAGCAAGCGATCATTATCCAGATGATAACTGATTATTGTTGGAAATATATGAATGTCACGTGATGCTACGGCTCTAGTGCAAGAGTTTAGTCTGTGAAATCCATCCTCACTGCTGACGGAACTGTGTTTGAAATATGTTGCATAACAGGCGAGGAACTCAAATCATTCACTCCCACACACCATTAAAAGAGTCATATTTCCACCTTCAGACTTTTATTTCTAATTTAATATCTTGTTGGGTCAAAGAAGAAAGTCGGTCAAGAGGCTTTAATTCCTGAAGGGATCCAGAAAGTGTTCTCATGTTAGCACCTAGCGTTCTTTCCTTCTGGTGTTGTCAGCAAGACCTAGGGAATATACATCAGTGAATGAATGTCTTGTTCCACCTGATCCATTAAGCACCTGTTAGCACTACGCTCTTTGAACTAGCATTTTTGATCTGCTCGGAAAACCTGTTGCCTTTAATCAGCATTGTCAACAAATTAGTCAAAGATAAATAGCGCATTCTATATGAGTTAACTTGGAAGAGTACAAACAAACTGCAGCCAAAGAGGCGTGTTTCAACAACCTTTCAGGTTACGGACTTCTTTACTGCTAAAGCATTCTTTGAGCTTCAAGCACTGGGGCATTGCAAGCCATACAATATGACAGGAGGCCAACAAGGAGATGAAAGAAGCTGATTTCCCCTAAGGTAAACCAGATAGAAAAGGGGATTATAGAACACATTAACTAAAGCCATGTTTAAAGAGGAGTGGACATCCCCCTGCCCCCCCACAAACACACTTAAGTTCCCAGGTGATTCTATAGTACAGCCACCCGCCCCTTTTGAAGACATGGAAAGGGGGAGGGGAGGAATGTGTAAATGTTATTCTCCATCTTTGTGTGCAGGACAGCTGTGCAAACTCTGCCCTTGCAGTTAAATTGGTGTTTATTGTTGAGGGATTACCGCATGACTCTTTAGTCCTTCTCTTCAAATTTAAAAATTTCTCTCTGCTCTCCGGCAAATATATTCAGGAGCATACGGAGCTGCAAAGCTCCAGTGGTGATCTTTCTTCTTTGGGCCTGGGCCTCTGCTCTGGAGGGGCATTATAAGAAGGGTTTACACAGCAAAGCAAAATATAACGATACTCAATTCTTTCACTGGGTGCAGATTCAATTATCAGATTAAACAATTCCTTAGCCACTACTAGAAAAAAAGGCTATTATTTTTAGACCGTATTTGTGAAGCTCGCTTGTGTTTGGACAGATGGGTTTGGGCCACGCTCTCGCACACATACACACTTGTATCTCAATGCCATTGTTAATATGGTATAACCCTGTCAATATGTTGTGGTAAGTCATAGATTAGATAGATTTTTGACTATTCTAGACTATAAGCAATGACATACAGTACTTGTATGCCAAGCCTTCGACAAGGTGGCCAGTTTAAGAAGAACTCAGCTAAGCAACAGTCAACAAGAACAGCCAAAAAATACAGGTACAACAAGGGTTTAGTGGCTTAAAAACCGGTTGAGTCAGTAAATGGAGAGGATTTGTTTAGAAGTACCCAAATGATCTGTGAACTGAGATTTTCCAGAGGCCTTGCCTCTGTCTATAACACGGTGGGAATCAAAGCCAAAGGGAACGGTCTTTTACAATCCAGTGAGACAGCAAGCCACATGCCACATCACTGCTTCCAGCTGCACGCTGTATGTTGTCATGGCCATTATGTGTTACCAGGCCAGCAGACTCTTAATTGCTCAGTTAACTACCAGGAGAGGTGATGAAGTTGGTTTTAAACCCTCAATTATTTCAATTCCAAGGTGGTTCAGGAAGAAGCAAGCGGGAGGGATTGTTTGCTTGCCAGCCTGCGTGTAGGAACAGCTGATTCACAGATTTGACGTGCAGGAAAAGGATGCACGACTGCATGCATCTATTCCATTTATTAATAGTCGCACGAAACAGAAAAAGTTTGTTCTGCGGAAACCTTGAAAGACTGGTCGCTGCTGGCAAAAGCGATTCCACCACTCCCACCATCAGCAAAGTCAACCAGAGCCTCAGGCTAAAGTGAAACACAATAGCTCATTTGACTAATCTCTGATGTTTCCTTTTCTTCCTGTCTCTCAGGTCAGGCTCCAGGGTTTGTCAACTTTCTCATCTCCAAGGAAGGCGGTGAGATGTCTCTAGTGGAGCAAGCCAATGTCTGGCTCTTTCTTCGACTGCCAAAGGGCAACCGCACCCGAGCTAACGTCACCATCCGGCTGCTCCTGCAGCAAAGTGCGGGGGAGAAGGTTCTGGCAGAGAAATCGGTGGACACGCGGCGCAGCGGCTGGCACACGTTTCCCGTTTCAGCCAGCGTGCAGGCACTGTTGCAGCATGGGGGAAGCACGCTGAGTCTGCGTGTCTCCTGCCCGCTGTGCGCCGATGCTCGAGCCACACCGGTGCTCGTGACTCCCGGAGGCGGTGAGCGTGAGCAGTCCCACCGCCCGTTCCTCATGGCCGTGGTGCGACAGATGGATGATCTGTCCCAACGGAGACGTCGCAAAAGAGGCCTGGAGTGCGATGGCAAGGTACGCGTCTGCTGCAAGCGCCAGTTTTACGTGAACTTCAAGGACATCGGCTGGAACGACTGGATCATCGCTCCCTCAGGGTATCACGCCAACTACTGCGAGGGCGACTGTCCCAGCCATGTGGCCAGCATCACCGGAAACTCGCTGTCCTTCCACTCCACGGTCATCAACCACTACCGCATGCGAGGGTACAGCCCCTTCACCAACATCAAGTCCTGTTGCGTGCCCACTCGTCTGCGGGCCATGTCCATGCTCTACTACAACGAGGAGCAGAAAATCGTCAAAAAGGACATCCAGAACATGATCGTAGAAGAATGCGGCTGCTCGTAATTCCGCTGCGGAAAGAGGAAGGGTAGGAAGAGAGAGACAAGGCCGGGTGGTAGGGGCGAAAACCACGGCCCCAGAACGAATGAAAAAAAAAGAGATGTAGAGAGAGGAGAAGAGAGCTCTTCTATCTTTATCTCACTGCCTCAAGACAAACTCACGTAGACAGGCCTCTCTTTCTCTCGGCCACTTGTGCGTGGTCCTCTTAGAATCCAATGGGTATCTGTAACTCAGAGTAATCTCTGTGGCACTTTCAAAAAGAGAAAAGAAATATAATATATTTTTGTTACAAAGCAAAGGGAGCGAGGTCGGAGAGTATTTATGCGGCCTACTTTGCAGCGCAGACATGCACTGCGGGAAGAGAGATGACGTAGATGAGGTGCCTGAAAAAGAAAATCTCAAAACTATGCAACTTGTCAAGTATTACGATATATTTTTCATCGAGGTGTTGTTTTGTTTCTTAACTATTTACTTTTACAAACTAAAAAAAAAAGAAAAGAAAAAAAAAGTTAACGTTTGTTGACTTTTTTTTTATACCTTGTACGTATGTTTTACGTATATGTTTGATGTGTGTGTCCGTGTACAAAAGTGCGTGTATGTACAGTGTGCCTCTACGGGAGTATTCGTGTACGTTTGTGTGCATGTCTGTTCGTGTGTGTTGTTGAGAGATACTTGAAAGAAGTTTGACGGGCTGCTGGAACCAAACATTTCTCTTTATTATTATTCTAATTATTCTGTTAATGATGTTATTTTGTTTTGATTTCTGTAAATTTTTTTGTTATCTTAAAAAATGAGACGTTAAAACGTTTACAGTTTTGCACTATATCAACATTTTGGTCAGCGTAGCCACATATACAAATATGTTTATAGAGAAAGACTAGAAGCACTTCAGAACAGACGTACCTACATAGCATGAGTCTAACAAATGAGATTGTTCAAAATAAACAGGGAGGTTTGAGGGAAAGGCAGAGATGACAAGCACTATATCAGAGGACCATGTATACACATGTATTTTACAAAATAGTGTTTTGGTTTTTTACTCAACACCAAAGAATTTAGGTTAGCGTTGCCTACCATATTAGGCTGTCTCTGAACAGTTCAGAAGATACCAATTTGTCTTTCAGAGGATTGCTTTGTTCTCCCTAAAAAGATGTCCAGGTTAGCAAACCGAAAACCTTTAAAACCGTTTCTCAATGTCCCACAGCGCCTCACTCCTGTGTGTGCTTTTGCACTGCTGCACAGTCCAATGCGAGACTGGCCATCTAAATGGTTAAAACAGCACTTAAACCAACCTTTTAAAGTTTGTTTTTTTAATTATGAACTGTTACAAAAGTGAATGTGCAGCATTAATATTTAATGATTTGTGTAATTGGGAGATGAATAACTATTTAGGTATTTTTTGCGATTTTTCTCACCAAATGTTTAAAAGGATCCGCAGTGATCCAAAAAAAACAAACAAAAAACAAACAAACAAAAAAAAGCTTTTGTTTTGCAGATGGTCATATTTTCGCTTCCCAACATGAAATATTTTACCACTGTGCAATGTAAAAAAAAAAAAAGAAGCAATTTGGGAAAAAAGAAAAGAAAAGAAAAGAAAAGAAAAAAGAAAAGAAAAAAAAACAACAACTTTTGTGTTACATTTTGGACTAAGAAAAGTTTACTATTTTCAGTATGTTTCTGATGGGAATGCGTACAAAAGGTCATAAAAGGAAAACACCATTAAAATGGAAAAGAAAAATACATTCATAAAAAAAATGAATATATATATAAAAAGAAAGACATGTTGTATATGTTTTTGTTTTGTTTTTGTTTGTTTATTGTTATTAAAAAAAATAATTGACACTGAATTAAGTGGACTAAGAATAAAAAATATATTTTTTATTCTGTATATATGGAAATCAAGATACCAATATGTTGCATTGCTTTGTTGTACAAATCAAAAATGTGCTTGTGGCTATTTTTTTTAATCTAATTTATTCTACAGTATTTTGTCCTTTGCTTCACCATTAAAGTTAAAATGTTGTACACTAAAACATGAGAAAGGTGTTGGGTGTGATTTTTTTGTGAACACATTTCATTTCAAAATATGGAGGAATTACAAGAAATGTAATACAATACTACATTAGCCCTACAATAATCAGAAATCAAAAATCAGAAGCATCCAAAAGCCACCTAAGAGAACACTAGAGGAAAAAGGAAGAACGTTTGCATGTTAAATTATGATTATCGGGACGGAGAACCAGATGGTGTCTAAATAAAGCATGTTGCATGCAGAGGTTTGAGTTAAATCATGGTGGTTTTGGAGGAGGAAGACCAGCCACCATGAACCATTACTGATGTATGACACATAACCACAATGTCCCCCCAAAACGCATGCACACACACATAAAAGAAAACATCAACAGCCTCGCAAACTCCAGTCCCTTCAGAAGCATTTCGCACACCTCCTCTGTCCTAAAATGAAAAAGGTACTAGTTTAGATGACATGAAGTAGTGTGCCGGAGTTCCTGGTTAAATCAGGGCTGTTTCAGGCTAATGACAGAGAGGAGCAAATGGCTGGCAGTGATAATAATTCAGTAGCGAGCGATCAAAGAGCTGCAGGAGCTCAGAGTCTGCGAGGATGCTTGCTCATTTAAAATGCACTTTTTTTAAAAAATAGTGTGAGTGCTGCATGTTAAAGTAAGCAGTGGTGTGTCATGTATTTATTTATTTATTATTATTATCATCATTATTATTATTTTTTTTTAGGGGGCATCAGTGGCGGTCCTGGCATACTCGGGTTCCCCCTATGATAAAAAAAAGGAGGGAAAAATAAATTGAGTTTGAGGTACAACTTCTGAATACCATGAACATGAAATTTTCTTTTAAATAAGCAAGAGTAACAGCTAAACCCTATAGGGATCACTATATAGCTGGAAAAAAAGTCACAGTAGTTTTGAATGCCATAGATAGTGACAGAAGTTCAGGTGTTTATAAATCTTAGTTAATGTTAATTTCAGCATTTAATAATGCATTATTAAAACCCGTATGCACCGTGAACTAACATGAATACTACAAGTGAATAAATACTCTAATAAATGCCTTGTTCATTGTTTGTTACAATAACTAATGCATTAACTAATGTTAAAGGAGGGGTAATGTGGACTTTGGGTTGGTAGAATAGGCTGACACTAGTAAAGTTAAATAGTCTCATTGGAAAAACATGCCACTTTATACACTTCTGCAAAACTGAAAAAAAAAAATGTACCTATACATACGAATCACTGCAGGTTACAGTTGAAATGAACACTTGAGGGACTTCCCACAACCTTTATTCCTTTTCACACAAAAGTAGGATTTACAGGTACATTTGAGATTAATAAAGACTAATTTTCACACAATTAGTTGTAGAATGTTATGTTAACGACTTCAAAACTTTTCTTTTGGTTTGAATCCAATAAAATCAGTTCAACAAAACAGCCAAAATTAGTTAAAATAGCATCGCTTCATCAGCGAACACAATTACTTTTACATTTGTTAACACTGTCGGGTAGGTTTGGTGTAGGGAACATTTTCAACATGATAGAGCATTAATCTTTATAGTGACACTCACTGGATATTTGAATTCTGAACGGCAGCAAAATGGACCTCGAGCAGCATTATAAAAGCACTGCAACGGTCACATATTAAATGTGTGTTTTTGCACCGCTCTCTGGTCATTTCACTTTGAACTTGCAGTGAGGTACGCAATTACGCGGTTGCAGAAATGTTTGTAGAGGCATGTGTTTCCAATGAGCCTAGGTTGCAATAAAGTATTAGATGATGTTTAACAGACATATTAATATATGACTGCTAGTTAGGGTTGGGTCGATAGACGATGCCATCGTCCATTGTATTCCTAAAATTGAAACCGATAGATGATTAAGAAGGGTGTAGAAGCACCTAATATTATCCCTCAAATCTGATTGCTGCATACTCCAATATTTGTGTTCAACTGTTATGAATAAAAACTGATTGCAGCTCAGCTCCGTGAGGCCTATCAACTGGTCGCAACAAGAAATACCTGTCCTTATTGGGAAAAAAACTGTCAAAAAGTAAAAAAAAAAATATATATAGCATAAAAAAATAATATAGCATAACAAAAAATTTACAAGCAATTTTCAAAAGGCCAGTAATTTTTGATCCGGGTCACAAAAGGTGTTGTTGAGTTTTAGTAGCACAAGGGAAATTGAAATTACATTTTTAGTTTC
Organism: Enteromius unitaeniatus; assembly: GCA_032359435.1. NCBI lineage: Eukaryota > Metazoa > Chordata > Actinopteri > Cypriniformes > Cyprinidae > Enteromius > Enteromius unitaeniatus. The sequence goes on from JAUMHI010000070.1 coordinate 1,838,200, forward strand.
AGTTGACAATTCACATGCAATTTCGAATGCATTCTTTACATAGTTTTACATGTATTTATTTGTTTTAGTGAAAAAAATAAAAAATTAATAAAGCAAATGCATGCATTGTGAGGACTTGCACTTGTCAGTATGCAACTAACTGATGATGATCCACACAAATATGCTTGGAGGGTTGTGCTGAATACAAATGACTGGTGCATTTCTGATTAGCTGAAAACAAAACAAAGCATCTAAAAGACCGTTAAATAAGCATTTGAGTTTGTGTTATGTCAAAGAGATAAGTGTAGTGTACGCAGGACTGGAGAGGGAGGGGACACACTAGTTGCACAAGGTGTTGTCTAACCTAAGACTAGATTAGGATATCATCTGAGCTCTGAAAACAGAAACACTGATTCCTACACACATGGGACAATGGTGCTAATTGATTTGAATGGGAGAATGAGCCATTGACAAACATGTGTAAACACTGCCACCCTTTAAAACCACAACACACTGAAATACTTAAATGCACACTTAAGCGTATGCATGGACAGAAACAAAAACATGCTTTAAATCGAAATCTTAGTGTTTGCATTGCATTTGCAGTGTACATAACTAAGAAAGTACTGGGTAACTACATGGGTTAAGGTTACGTTTAGAGGTAGATTAAGAGTTATTTCTCTCTCTCTCTCTC
>JAUMHI010000070.1:1842714-1855755 GCA_032359435.1 Enteromius unitaeniatus
AGCCGTCATCAGACCGAGACGCAGAGACAAGCAAGACTCCTAAGAGACTGAGGTGTTTTGTTGTTGAATGTATTAATCAACAGAGCAGTAGTCATTTACCCCCGACCTCTAAGTGACTGAAGGCAGAAGATTAACATTACCTTTGGTTCTGAATTAGGGCTGCACGATTTGGGAAAAATGTGCGATTGCGATTATTAAGGTCAAAATTGCGATTTGCGATTGCGATATGATATGTAAGTGGTTGGACTTAACTTGCTTGTTATCAAGGAAAATGCACACACAGATTACTAATAATGCTGAAATCTGTAATTCTCAACTGAGAAACAGTGCAATCTAGCAACAACAAATTAAAACTAAATTGTACAAAATTAAACAACAGTAACATCTTTCCATTACTGAATTAAATTACATTAAATTAACATTAAAATAAAATTCAAAAGTACAGATAAATAAAACAAATACCCATTTTTATATTTTTACATGTTGTCCCAAAACATTTAAGCAGGATGTCCAGTCTTGTCCAGTGTGCCAATCATTTTCTCAAATCTCTCTTTGATAAAAGTGCGTTCACACCTGAGGCGACTTGGGCACATGGCACACAGTGTTCGGAGAACAACGCAACACTGGAAAATACGACAGAAAGATGCTTGTCTCTCCTACTGCAGTACAAGCTGCCAGTATGAAAGCGCAATTGGCACGTGCTGATCATGCTCTTCATACACGCCGCTTCCGCGCTGCTTATGCGTGCCGTAAATTTTTTTATTTAATATATTCGCAACATTTTCTGTAAAGTAATCGCATAGGCTGACATCGCAATTGCGATTGCGATATGATTAATCGTGCAGCACTACTATCTATCTAATAACAAAATTGCTAAAACTGACAGTAAAATATAGGAAAATTTAATTATAAACAATCTAATTAGCAGAAAATATATGAATAAAAAAGCTAACACAAAATAAGGGTGAGTATACGAGTATAAGTGGAGAATTTTAAATTCTTACATTTTCCTCAGCAATTCATATTTATAAACAATTGTTTTGCCTAGCTTGCCTTCAGCATGTGGCCTTAAATCAGCTCATGATGAAATAGTTGAATGCTCAAAGCTAGATTCCATAAAATGCTTATAATTTAGAATGATAAATATTTTTTAAATGCTCTCTTCCATCCATTGCTGTCTTGCAAACACAGGCCAGCTGTCATATCACACATCCTCAGCTTGCTGCTATCAGGTAGCTGGCACTGGCCCTGGTTTGAGAAAAAGACTCAACAACAGAGGCACATCAGCACCTGACCCTGGCCCAGTCTTACTTCTCCACACAGGCATCATGGGAAATCAGAGAGAGGTCAGTATAGCTGAGAAATTATTGTCAAAACACTGAGAAAAAATCTGCTAATCCATGTCTCATTTGAGGATGTCTAAATGTTTTTCCTAAGCAAATGATTTTAAATCGCTGGGAAAGAGGATAGTTTTTAGTGGCATGAAGCACTGGATTCCTCCCCTAACGTGATTTGTCGTTTTCAAGGACGAGAAAGGCTTTTATACATCAGTCACATTTTATGTATGTGTGTGTTTATCTGAAAAGAATTCATTCATGATTATTTCAGAACAGTTAGAAAATTATAGAAATCCTAGTTATGTAACACCGATATCCGGACTGCACCCTCTCCAACACAAACCAAGTACATTTTATGGCTGAGAAATCAATGATTAATATCTTTTAAGTCTGAATTACTGAATTTTTGCATGCAACTCTGGTATTGCAATCCAAGGACAACCAAACAGAAGCATTTTTATTACAGAAATATTACAGGATATTGGAACTGACAGAAGGCACAACAGCATCACATGACTACGAATACCTTTAAAAAGCAATTCATGTAATTATTTATTACAGAAATAATCCTCAAATAATACTTCAATACTAAGAATATACTTAAGGGTACTTAAGTGTATGTTATTTTCAATTAAAATTAAAATATATGTGCGATGCATTTAGTTTTTTAGTACCGTCAAATTTTTTAGTACCCTCTTGGTACCGAAGTACCGGGTCTTTTGACAACACTATGTCATATAAATGTTATTTCTATTAAAACATGTATGTTGTGTTCAAATGCAATATTGCATAAAGAACTTTTGCATGTGCTTTTGTTAGGCAGTGCTGAAAAAGCAAGAAAATCTCTGTGTGTAAGGGACAAGGCCTAAGACCTGGATGGTTGTGGTCTTCGGGGACACTCAGACGACACTCAACACATAATTCTGTCATTGGCATTACTAAATGGGCCCAGGAATACTTCCAGAAACCACTGTCTGTAAACACAATACACCGTCATCTGCAGATGCCAACTAAAGCTCTATCATGCAAAAAGGAAGCCATGTAAACTTGCCGTGTCCTGTGGGCCAAGAATATGAAAAATAGACTGTTTCAAAGTGGAGAAGTGTTCTATTGTCAAACTCGTCCAAATTGGACATTCTTGTTGGAAACGCCATGTCCTCCATGCTAAAGAGGAGGCAGCATCTTTGTTGGTATGGGGGGTGCAAAAGTGCATACGTTATGGGCAGCTTGCATGGTTTAGAAGGCACTATGAATGCTGAAAGGTACAGTATGTAAAGGTTTTAGAGCAACATAGAGTATGCTCCCCTCCAGATGACATCTACTTCAGGGAAGGTCTTGTGTATTTCAGCAGGACAATGCAAAACACATACTACAGCTGTTATAAAACCATGACTTCTTAGTAGAGTCCGGTGCTGAATTGGCCTGCCTGCAGTCCAGGTCTATCACCTATAGAGAACATTTGGCGTCATTTGGCGTCATTAAACAAAAAATATGTCAAAGATTACCACAAACACTTCAGCAGGGGGAAACCTATCAGACAAAATTGGGACAAAATTCCAACATCAAAAACTCATAATCTTGATGCCTTCAAACTTTTTATTTTTTAAATGTCCCAACATTTATGGAATTCAGGTTGTATATATCCATAAACACAATCACACTTTTACAATATATTACAAGTGGACATTCAGTACAGATAAGTACATGTCTTTTCACAAGAACTCTTGGCAGTTTGAGTAATCTGAGGTATGGGTTGTACGGAAAATCCACATTTGTAATGTGGAAAAAATGAAAGATCCTTCCAGTTTACATACATCATGTGTAGCTATTTACTTCAGCTAACTTTCTTACAAAGTGATCAACCCTTAACCAGTTAAAAAGCAATAAATAAGTCAAATAATTTTCCTTCCATGACTAATGTCTGATATTTGACATGACTGTGGGTAGTATTTATTGTGAGGAATGAGGCTGTGGCTTCTGCTATATCTTGGAATGGAACCTTTTGTTTCAGGTATTTGGTCTGGGTTTTTTTTTTCTATCATGTTTAAATATAAATAAAAAAACAGATGTGTTATTACTAAAAGTGTCTTGAGAAAATACAACTTGATTTTTAGTAATCTGTGAGTTGTTGAGCATGTCTGCACTAATTTTACAGGTGTTGCAACAATGTCATCCTGCAGGCCAAAACCTGACAACAGATTTTATATTTCCATTTGCAGTGAGAAACCAATCAAAACTAGATTTAGATTCTAATAAGTTACAAAATTTAAAGTGAGGCCTTTCATTGCCCTCAAGGATGCACTGAGTGCATCACTTCAGTGTTTGGGATGCATATCATAATCCCTGCCATAAACTGTAGCGATGCCTGAAGCCAACAGAAAAGAAAGGAATGTCTGGGAGAAGAATTCTCATTTTTATTTGGCTGCAATGTGTCTTAAAAGTATATTTTTCATCTTGATTATAGTTCTGTGAAATGCAAAAGAATTCATTCTTTCTGAAAGCAGGTTGTGTTGTGATGTCAGTACCTTCAAGATGAAGCCAAACACTTAGAAGATCACAAGTCATCCACCTTGTATAGACTGGTGCATCACATAAACCTGCACTAAACCTTCTTCTGCCTTAAAGTCAAGAAGAAGAAGAAGAAAAGATCAACGCTAATTAACCTCTCACTTTATAGCTCACAATTATAAAAGTGTTTTTTGTAAGTTTAACTTTACATCTCAACAAATACAACTTTATATTTTACAGTTGTGACCTTTTCATAATTATGACTTCACATATTAATTTCTCATAACACAAATTCATAACAATTGTGACTACATCTGAATTTTCCCCCTTTTGACTTCATAATCTCACAACTGTCACTTTATTTCTCATTATTGTGAATGCAATTCACATCTTTTCATTTGTTACTAAATCTAGTAAAAAATTAATCTTTATATATTTCACTATTACAGTTTTATTTCTTATAATACTGACTTATTTTAAATGATATTTCAAAATATTAACTTTATATTTCACAAATACAATTTTATTTCTCATAATTTACTTTTTATCTGAAATTGTCTTAATTGTGACTTGTGACTACATTATCTTCATTTTTCATAATTTCTCAAAAAAAGGCTAGTTTATTGTGCCTATATATTTCACAATTGTGACTTTGTTTCACATAATGTTACAACTGTAACTTTGTATTTTCTCAGCTGTGATTCATCTGTCATCTTTATATACCACAAAAACAGTATTTTTGTGGTATATAAATTCAGACTTTATTTCTCATAATGTTGACTATATCTCACAATTACTAATTTAATTCTTAACATTTAAAATTTATGGAACGGTTTTACAGAAAGGGTTTAGCCTAAGCCAGGATTAAGCCATAGTTCAGTTAGGATATTTAAGTAATTTTTTTTAAAACATACCTTAGAAAAAACCTCACTTGTGTGGATCTTAAGGCTAAACAAAGGCACTGATATATTTTAAGATCTGCCAGTGCACATTTTGTTCAGTTAAAACAGTTTAGACTTACAGTCAAGTCTAGGACTAAGCTTAAGCCTTGTCCGTGAAACCGGAGGCTTATCTCACAAATACAGCTGTATTTCTCGTAATTGTTACTGTATCTCACAGTTATCTCATTACAGTAAAAATGACATTTTGCGGTGTAAAATCAAAATGATTTTAGAACAGAAAGTGTGAGGGAACGAAATGAAGGTTGGAGCGAAAACAAACCTTGAAGAATAATTCCTGAAGTAACGCTGACATCACACATTCTGATTAGAGCGTGTTAAACGACCATCCTATCGTGGTGTGTTTGGAGTACTCCCTTTAACCATTAGCAAAACATAACCCTAACCCTCTGTTCTTTCATCAGTACAATGACAGAACGCACTTTCAACAGATCAGATCTAAGAAGGGCCCAAATGTTTTGAAACCCCACCAAAAATAGTTCTCGTTAAACATATAAAACAATAGCAGTGCCAATCTTTTGGCTAAGATTTAACTTGCAGCCTGTAAAACAGACATGTTGCTTATTGCATAATGGCAGCCTGAGACACTGGTGGAATATGATAAACATAACCCTGAGTGGCAATGCCAAGCTTTGTTTGGGTTTGACTGAGCTGAATTCAAAACACAAAGCTGGGAAAAATAAATGAACTACTGTGTGAAAAGACTGATAGCGCAAACCATGGCAGATATCGGTACAGAAGGAATGATGGAAGAGATTTGTTCTCTTGTTGACATGTTTGTTGGTCTTTTAGGAAATGAGAAGACGTGTAGGATTGATTTAAAGCGGAACATCATCTTCTAATGGATGCATGTGTTGTTGAGGAGCTGATGTGGATGGCTTAAGGTGGCCTCTGCGTTATGTGAACTTGACCCCGGAGTCTCTTGGTAACTGTATAAACAGAGACGTCCAGTCCGGGCAGATTTATTGTGCTGGGGAAGCCTTTATGGATCGTGAAAGATCGAGTGCCTGACACTGCCCATCGGAGAGCGGGAGCTGGAACATCTGTCTAAGAAACTGGACGGCTCAAGCATTCACAAATGCTAACATGATACAAATATGCTTCTTCTGTGAATGAAAACATGAAAAGTAGGGCTAGGAGCTCAAAAAGAATCCATTCTTTGACCCTGATGCCTAGGGAGAGTAAAGTCTGAAATGTCCAGACGTGACATGACTAAAGACCATATGTTTGCAATTCTGTGAGAATACAGATAGTCCACAACGCATCTATAATGGTTATGTTCAGGAGCAATTTTGTTAGAATCCCTTTTGCAGCAGATGGGTTTCAGAAGTGAAAAAACAGCATTTATTTTCTCCACAGGGAAATAGATTTTTTAATGGTAACTTAAAAACCGTTAAAGACAGCTTTTACAGTGAGCTTTTCCCCTTTAAATCTTCACAAGCTCTGCTGACCCTGCGCCTCTTTTCAGAGGATGTTTATTTAGCCGCATTCATAGTATTAGACATTATATTCATTGTGAAACTTGCTAATTAGCACATTATTAGGAAAGGAGATTTGCAGATTCATTAAAAGAGACACTGACTGCTTCTGTAGGTGAGGCTGGATCAAGAATGATTCGCGTGAAAGTAAACGCATTTAGGTAGATCAAGGGCACGTTTCCCTTCAGAAAGAGAGAATAAGAAGCACACTTATTGCTTATTGAGACAGAACTCTTAGTTATTAGTAATAGTGAGAATAGGTTTTCCCATGATTTCCCATGATGCTGTGCAGAAAATTAATATCACTATGGGACCCAACAATGTTGTATGGCTATATACAAGGGTAAATATTAAGTGGAAAAAAAGAAGAACAATTCCCATAAATAAATTTTTTTTAAGTATTAGAAACGTACTGTCTTAATGTTGTTACTACATTAATTTGAAGATTAATGGTGCAAGGGTTCACGGAAATACGAAATACTTGCACTTGCACAGCTTCTTCTTTTAGACAAGCAAGCGTCAGCAGCATCAGAATGCATTATGTTCTCGAGTCATTCGTTCACTTTCTTAACAGTCCATATCATTTGCAGAAGACCGTTATCATGAAAGGTGGCAAGGTGGAATTTAATTGGAGTTTAAGTCTAAACGCGAGATCCGGTGGAAATAACTCTTAGTGATGAGATGACACGGCTCACATGGTTCATCCTGCACAAAGTCAATCTTTTGAAAAAGCTGCAGGCACAATGTACGCTTCCGTCTCGTGGACCCTAACACCTATTCCAGCAGCTATGAGTCACTGCTGTAGCTCCGGTGCCGGGCACTGATTGATCGGTGTAATGGGATTTCATACATGTGGAAGAAGGGGGGTTCGGCACTTGATCATTAGCATGTTGATGAGCACCGTTCACTCCATTATTCACCACTGTGGAGTGAGAGCTTGAAATGAAGCTCATGCTTCGCAGGCCAAATGGGACCCGTCTTAAGATGGGTGCGAGGTGGAATTGGAAACGCCAATGACGTCAAATGGCACAAATGAGGCCTTGTGACTGTTCGATGCTTTGAAATATGTCACTTAGGGCACCTGTCATCATTAGTGCCAACGACTGTTTTAATGGAATTTCGCAGTCCAATCCGGATGAAGCGTGACATTTAGTGCCCACTGTGACCTATTTTCTCCCCGGAGTCTACATACAGCTGCCGGTTCATTGTGTGCTTTCTCTAATTATTATTGAAATGTCAAGTAGAAATGATTGGAATCGAACTCCATCTATTTGAGCTATCGAAATTACAACCGACCACCCACACGTCACATCCTATTTAAAGCTGTCACATGCTATTTAAGCCTAATGATCTGAGAGGAAAGTTCGGTGGTGTTTTCGTTAACGAAAACAGAAGGAATGAGGTAAGCAGCAAAGGAAATCATCAACAGTCCTCCAGGCCTACTTTTATCGAGAAGAGCTTTTGTTCAATGAAATACTCTTCGCCTCCTTGTTTCTCCTCAGAGATTTCTCTGAAGCGGTGCCGTTTGGCAGCCTCGGAAGGAACAATTGTACATCTAGGAGCTTTGATGTGGAAGAAATCGGCTTTATTTGAGTGAGCATGGTGATCAATGGCTGCCCCCCAAACTAAGACATCGTCCTTTTCCAGATGGCAAAGTGATAGGATTTGAGACAGGCTGTAAATTTCCCTTTGAATTTCAGATTTGGCCACAGTTACAGATTTGACCAGAGCCTTGACCCTCGAGCACCCTTGAGTCATATATTACCTAGCAGGCCGAATCTGTGCTTTCTTGGCCAGATCCGCCACAGATGGTTTATTTTTGAAATCCTACAGACCACAGGATGTTAAAAATAAAACAGAATACTGGGACAAGTCCGTTTTTTCAAGTCCGGGAAATCTCTATTTCAGCATCTAGCTGCTTTTCAGGTTTGTTAGTTACTAAAGCAAACCTCTAATCTTAACCTTAAGAGTTACTTAAGTACATGACACGTCCCATATATTTGTGTTACACACAAATAAAGCCACAAATAATAAAAAGCTCAATAAATAAGAGTGAGTATTTTTAAACACACACATACAGTATATATTTGGAAAGTATTTCCATGTAAATTAATTTATATATTTTCTTATATTTGATATTATATACAAATATATTTAATATATAAACTTAACATATTTTTATTAAATATATATATTTATGTATTTGTTTTTTAAACATAACAAATATATACACAAATATATTATGTAAAGGAAAAAAGTTGAATACGATTAATCACAATTAATGACTGAAATATAAAAACAATTATTGGGAAGTTTTATTTATTTATTTTCACTATTTTTAAAACAAACAAACAAATTGTATTTCATGCATGGCTATATGGAAGATTGACAGATTTGTTGATTGATTGATTGATCAATAAAACGGATCGATTTCTCACTGATATTTTGTTTAACAAAATTATATTGAGTGATATATCAGTAAATAGAAAACATAAATAAAAAATTAACAACTTAAATAAACGAATGAATACAGAAATGAAGTGCTATAAACAAATAAAGTGATCTCATTACTAATGAAAACATTATTAAATTAATCCATTTGACTTATACAGTATGTGTGAAAACTAAAGTACAACTTCCTCAGTCAATTAGTCAATCATATCTTCATCTGTTGAATGATTGATTGAGTGATTAATTGATTCATATATAATAATATAACAGATAACAAATCTGGATAAACACTCAGAAATGGTTAACAAACGGTTCCCACCCAAATGTTACTTCACTCTATTTTTTCTTCTCCGACTGGTGTGGGTGATCCATTTGTTGTGGAACCACCTTAAATTTAATGTAATATAACAACCTGTAGCTAAGGACTGCTCCCAGACTGGATGTGGGAGGGCGAATCAAAAAAGACCTTTCAAAAAGCCTCAGCCCTGTTGCGCCCGAGGATATAATCATGCTTGTATAAAAACACCATTGTTGTGCTCTAGAAACCTCATCGACGATACAACACTCTAATGAATGGCTGATTGATACTGAGGGTTAACTTTAATTTGCTTCAAGGATTGGATTCAGAGTTTGACCTCCCCAGGTTCCTGTAGCTCCGCTTATCCAAACCTCATTCACTTCCAGCTGCTTTAATTGTCTCTCCTGACAGTAAGTCGGTAAGAAGTTTCCACACTGTAATTAAGTGTAAGATCCTCAAGACGGGCCACAGAATCACAGTGCGAGTTCCTGTCAGAGACCACAGGTGGGTGGTGAGATTAACCTCCAGAAGACTATTAAGGAAAACCGTGAGCTGAACATCCCGAAGAAATCTAAGAGAGGCATATTACGGTGTGCGTGTGTGGTGTCAAAGGAAATCTCCTGCGGGTGGGACGAAAGGAACAGCTTGATCCTGTGTGTTAAAAATGGAAGTGTTAGTTCCTAAAAGAAGGAAGAGGCAGAGCCATCGCACGACTGTTTTCTCCATCACGTTTCATTTGTGACTCTGGAGTGAAAAAAAAGAAAAGAAAGTAAAGTCTGTAAGCTGTTTGGAATAGCCGATATTAAATCTCTGGAAAACTGGAGAAACACCTGCTTTTGAAAGTGAAGACAAAGTGGAGGGCTCAAAGGATATTAATATTTTTGTTGCGATTTTTCACGATTCTGGGAATGATATTAAGATGTCAATGAGAGAAGTGTGCTCAGCTATTGGTAACGTAATCATATCCAGTGCAGAAGCCTAGTTTCCTCTTACACCGACACATTTGCGTTTCTGTTACAGCTTTGCGTGACCTGAGCTCACAAGTCGCTGGCATGAAACACCCCACCCCGTTCTGTCTCTCTATGCACACAACTATTCTGAGGAAAAACTGAGGAAATCTTTAACTATTAGCTATATAAGCCGTCAATAAGCAATGCATATGTCATATGAGCCAGTATGCATTTGTAAAAATAAAAAAAAATAAAAAATGTTTAGAAAGCTTGTATTACTTTCATCCACAGCCTAAAAGTTTATGAATTGCTGTCTGGCCAGTGTTAACATTAAATATGTGACGCCAGCCAAAATATAAACTAATTTCAAAGGCAGAGGATGTTATTACAGATTGATAAAGATAAACATGTATTTTCGTTGGAGTGACATGCAGGGATGAATCATGCACCATAGGAGCAGAGAGTGTACTACGTAAGCAAATATTAGACTTCATGTTGACTTGAGTATCTAATGCATGTTTTGCCATTGTGGACTCTTAAAATGAAGTACTCTACATTCACCTTGTAAAGAAATACACCAAAATAGGTGCATTCTTTAAAGCACAGCAAACAATATTTAAAACAAAATTATTTCAAAAGTTTAAAAAATAAAGGTTTTAGTTAATTAAAAGATAATCTATCATTATTATAATGTGCACTTGCTAAAAGTTTTATTATTAAATTATGGCTTTCTACTTCATTATTATTATACTTTTTTTTTTTAAGTAGTTTTATGGTAATTTTAACATTATGTGAACCCCCTTTGTTCCATGGCTTACACAGGCCAAGTACAGTACGTACTTACTGAATAAAGGATGCCATTCTGTACTCGCAGTGCTAAACATTCACAAAAAAGCGATGTTTTAACTTTTTTGGGGGGTCAGATTTTTTTGGGGGGGTGATTTAGAGGTTATACTACTGGAGCTAAAGGTATTTAATTGTATCCATCATTGTTTCTTTTTCACAATCAAAACAATGATACGGTTATGTCAACCATGGCAATTTGAGTATGAATGAGGAAAAACGGATTCAGATGTCAAATGTGGTAATTGAGATTAATTCTTATGTCCTGAAAAGTATGGCTCATGAAGAGAAAAAAAAAAAGCGTAGGCCAGCAAGCACGAGCGGCAGAGGAGGCAGTGTCTCTGAGCGGCTGATGAAGGAGATGAGCTTATTCTCCTTTGTGAGAACAACAGTTAAGGCCTGCTCCAATTGTCTTGGTCCTCTCAGATTTCCTTCCACTTCCTCTGACTCTATCCTCATCACAATCCTTCAAGATAATTCCCAAACCCGGCACACCGAGTTCTCTCATGGCTGCAAGTTCACACTGTGTGAAACTGAGCTAGAGAGGTCTCTTGGTGTATGAAATTTGCAAAGACATGCTTAAAAAAAAAACATAGATAAGTCATGGGGGAGAAAATGATTGATGGTGTTTCGTGTTGGTGGTGGCTTTGGATCAGAGACAGTGGGAGTTGAGCAAAAGGTCTGGAAAAAAAGATTTAAAGCACAGATTTAAGACTTTTAATGTTTTATGCAAAAAAAATAAATAAAAAATAATATATATATATATATATATATATATACACACTCACACACACATAAGTACAAACTTATTAACTTTTGGTGCCGTGCATAAACGACACACCCAAAATATCTATGGCTGCAAATTTATGGCACTAATAAGCGAGCACACCACTGATGCTGGCGCGCACAGTAAATAATTTCCGCGAGAGAAAAACAGATCTATATGCAAAGAAATGGGAGCCCGCAAGCTAATTTCAAACCCTCACGTGCGCATGATATGTCATCTGCGCACGATTATTCTTGTCTCTTCTCTCACCTGCTCGCATGATGTTTATTTTTGTCAGTCATGTCAGTATTGGATGCCTTTTATAAGATGATTTATTCACTTAATCTGAGACATGGCATTGGATCATATGTTAGTTTCAATAGTTTATTTTATTTATTCATTAATGATTTTGTCTTTAATGTAATTTAATGTATTATTTATAGAGTAAATCTTTTTCAGATACTTTATGAACAGACTTTTAAACATTTCATGCAATTTCATGATAAATCATTCAAGTGAACAGTTGTACATTTTCAAATTTTTTTGCATCTTGAAATTAATAGTTATGTATCCCTCTGTGTTGTTTTCATTTGTTCTGTTTGGAAGATAACTGAGCCTTTAAATCTCCTTTGTAATAGATATGATTATAAATCAAGAGCAAGGCATTTTACAGCTGTATTTTTAAACTTTTTAATGACTATTAATGTTGGAACAATGCTTTATAAAGGATGAACTGACTGTTTACTAATGATTAACTAATGATTCATAGCGTGTAGTTATTATAAAGTGTTACCATTTTTATTTTATAACTTATAAGTATCGATTCAGGCACCGTTTAGGCACCGGAACTGTTTTAAAAGTATTGATTTGGCACCTGTATCGAAAAAACCCTAAATGATACCCAACCCTACTCTTCACTGGCACCGTCACTGGAAACACAGAGGATAAGGAAGCACTTACAGCACGAAGAGCACGAGGCCAACGACAGCACAAGCACCGTTTGTTCACTACTTGCCTATTGTAATAAATCCACCCTCCGGGGCTTACAAAAGGTCTTGCACTGTCATGTCGTTCTTCACCGAATTCACAGTAGTGGAGAATGCGGGCAGAAGATTAGGTGTATGAACGCAGATGAGCAAGTTCCTCGCTGTTTACACTGTCATTTTACCCTTTTCTCATTTACGGTTTCTGTTTTGCAGGCACGTGCACGTCGATATTGAAGACCTTCTAAGGCAACTAACTAAGGTTAGCGTCCGCCAGCAACACTGTTTTGACCTCCTAACGGAAAGACGCTTAACTTCTGTCAAATCAGTGAGATTTGTCTCATTGCCTCTCATTCCTCTTCGCATCATTGGGGTGCCCTTCGAGCGGATCGGGATGGACATCGTGGGGCCGCTGCTAGAGTCCAGCCGGGGACATGAGCACATCCTGGACTTGGACATCTGGTCATC
>JAUMHI010000070.1:1855855-1876163 GCA_032359435.1 Enteromius unitaeniatus
GGGATGGACATCGTGGGGCCGCTGCTAGAGTCCAGCCGGGGACATGAGCACATCCTGGACTTGGACATCTGGTCATCGTGGACTATGCCACCCGGTACCCAGAAGCAGTCCCCTTGAGACAAGCCACATCCAAAGCCATCGCCCTTGAGCTGTTCCTGCTGTCCAGCCGGGTGGGACTACTGTCGGAGATACTGACCGACCAGAGTACCCTGTTCATGTCCCGGGGTTATGACTGACCTCTGAATTATCATACCCGTAAATTATCGTCTGTTCCAGCACAGGTGGTGCCACCAAATCCAGCTCTATCACATCAACCTGTTGAAGCGGTGGGTAGGGAACCAGGCCCAGCTGGCCGCACTTACCCTCCATGATCCGCGGTTGTGGACGCCAACCCCAACCTGTCTGCCACCCAGAAGAACGTGCTGAGGCACCTGGTCGGCCATTTAAAAAAAAAAATGTAAGGCATTTTAATCGCATTTATTTTTGCACCACGGAACGTTTCTCACTGGATGAGTTTTGGCGGACTGATTATACTGGAGAACCAACTAGTGACAAAAAACAACAACACAGTGAACATGGACAAAGAAGCTGATAAGATCGCTTTGGTTGGCCCTGTGAATGGGAAATTTTGTTGGATGGATGGATTGTTTTTGAATGGATGGAAGCGTCGATAAGAGCATGGTTGTGTGCAAGATATGCAACAAGGAATTTGCATATTACCGCAGCACATCGAGCCTCAAGTATCACCTCAATGATAAACATATAGCATCAGTGTTTTGAATAAATTGGTTCGGCAAATAATTCTGTGAATGCAATTACTTGAAATTTAAGTATTCTTGAATGAATTGGTTGAGTTAATGATTCAGTCATTCAGGAATAAACACTTTGTGTTTTATTCCTAAATGCATCAGTGCTTTTGGAACAAATTAGATTATTCAGTGACTCACAAATAAAGACTTTGTTCCTAAATGGATCAGTGTTTTGCATGATTTTGTTTGACTACATGATTCAATGACTTGCAAATAAAGGTTTTGTTTGATTCCTAAATGGATGAGTATATATTTTTTTTAACTGAGTGAATGATTTAGTGACTCACTTGATATTTTGGATAGTGGCCTAGAATAAAGTTAATAAAAAGTTTTACAAGCAGGTAGTACACTTCCCGAAATAAATACAAATGCTATGTGGTCAGTGTGCCTCTCCACAAAAATATCATCACTTACTTTCTCAACTGCCCTTCAACCTAACATTGTGTTTCTAACCTCAACAAAAATGACTTTAACATAACTAAACAAATGGTTGCAGTGAAGGAAGTCATATAATCTCTATAGACGGAAGTCAGCCTTCGTCGCCATGGTGTTATTTACCTGTCATCTTGGAAACCCAGGGGTTTGGCCCCTGTGAATATCCTTCCAGGAAACACTGTTGAAAACATTATAGGGTGCAGGTAACCAAACCACAGTATGGAAGTTCAAGTGTGGCTTTAAGGAGCAGTTATGGTTTTGCCTGTGAAAGTATACTGCTATTTGAATCACTTGGTTTGTTTGTTTTAAGAGGACCACAAAGAAACAGCACAGTTCAACCGAGGGTTTTCCTTGGAAAAGCATCGTTTAATGGAGGTAAAACATGTGAATCACAATACAGGAAAGAAATGAGAATGGAGACCAAGGATGTACAAAGTACAAAGGCTGTGACAAAGTACAAAGTGTGTGAGAGAATATAAACCAGCGCTAATGAGACAAATGCCTGATACTCTTAAGTGCACTGTAATTTTCTGGAATCATTTCAGAAGTCTGAGGGAGTTGTCACTTTGGTCCCTTTTAAAAGAACCAAACTCGAACCCAAGACTGAAACAAAGTCAGTTTTTTTTGCAATTACTTAACCAATGACCTTGCAACTGGACTCAGATTTTAGGGCCATTTAAGGATGTTTTTACACTTTGTTCATGTTAGGGGTCTGAAAGAAGAAAACTGAGAGCTAAATTCTATACTCTCATATTTAAGGACTCAAAACACAGGGTTGTCAACTGTATTTTGCTGCTGTGTGACATTCATATGTTCACATGTGCCAGGTTTTGAAAAGCTTAGAGCTTAGATCTCATTTTAGTCTACTTCTAGTATTCATGTAGCTTACACAGTAGCCTATGATGCTCACAATAATACCAAGAACATGCAAATGAACTGATAAAATTCAAGGCCTAGACCTTGAATGTATTGTTTGGTTATGGAAACACAAATAATTGTAGCTGTGTCACATTTTTTTATACTTCTTGTGGAACCTTCACCTAAACATTTCTGTAATATAATATCCAATGGTTTTCATAATTCATATTTCTCAACAGCTGTTGCTGTTAAAGTGTGGTTAAAGATTGGCTAATTAAATTCAAAAGTTTGCTACATTAAGATACTGGTTTGGATGATTGTTTTACTGTATTAAGACACTGAACTCCAGATAGTGTTTTAAAAAAGTTTTTCACACATGTCTGAAAACCTCATTGGTAGTTTGAATGAGCTGAATTTGTTTCTCTCATGGAACATCTGCCCCACAGCAGAAACTAGGATAGTGATTATTTTTGTGATGAAACTTCCCATTAGTATTAGTATAAGAGAGAGGAACTCACATGGTCTTGGACACAGAGGGGTAGACAAAATAAATAAATAAAAAAATGAATAAAAGTATCAGTTCAGATGCCACTTTGCAACCTAAAGAGGTTAGGGAAATGATGTTTGTAAACGTTCAGCATTCAAAAGCAGCAAAATGTCATGCAGGCTCAACACTCAAACAGGAGGAACTAAGGAAGACATTTTACTTGACAGAAAATGCCTTTTCACTTTTATACATATTAATGTTAAATTAAAATTATTATTACATTGATTTAATTACCTCTGATACCTCATATTCTTGGATGTCCCCAGACGGAATATTTTAAACTTAGCCAACTGCTAAACTGTCCCCAAATGTATCTACATAAACCTAAACACACATACACAAATCTCTATCCAAATGTTTCCAAGAGCAAACATGCTTGCATTAGCCACTGAGCAATCATGGAAATCTAACATTTTAAATAAACATGTACTTACACCAATTGTTTGGACATCTTCCCACACATGCTTGGACATGCTTATGGGAATGCTTGCTCCAAAGTATAAATGTTCAAATCCGTGGCATGTTAAAAATGCTCTTGTTTGCCTCCGGCAAATGGCAAGGCTTGTGTCATGTAGCCATTTCCCAATGCCACAGGACAAAGTGCTTACAAATTGCCTTTGAGTAAGTGGAATGCAATAAAAAAGGTTTTGTGCTTGATTCATACAAAGCATCTGGAGTGTCGAGGAGAGTTCTGGTTCAACTGCATAATGTGCAGCGCTCAGCATTAGTGCCTCAAGATTCTAGCATCTTAGCAGATGATGGCTTTTCTATAGTACTCAAAGGTTTGCAGAAAAGCATATATAACCATGCACACATCTAGTTGATATGCGGTGTTGTTTGTTTAAGAACAGACTTTCAGGCACACTTAGGACTGGCCTAAAACTCTTGAAAATGATGCAATCACTTTCTGGGAAATAACAGCTGTGTCCAAAGGTGTTTACATACTGTAAAATAGCAGGAAAAAAAGGCTGACAGTAATACATGACGCACAATGCACTTTTCCCTGATATATCCATAAATGCAAGATCACGTCAAGGAAAATATTCTACTATCGATACCGTAACGACACCATCTCTCTCATTTTTCTATTGTTATTAGGTGAGCAAATATATAACATTCTCAAATTAAATTCATACAATTTTCAAGCACAAATCGCATCCTGAGAATTTAATAAAAAATTCAAATAAGACAAATATTATGTCATTTTTTTTAAGGCCAACTCAAAAGTTTGCATCACCCGATATAATTTTTCCATCTTATTCTGGTTTATAAAAAAAAGAACAAAATGAACACTTCAACGCTTCATATATGTATATTTCATTATGTAAAATGAAACAGTATTTAAACCATTTGACGAAACTATAGAACATAGTACATACTGACTATAAGAAACATTGCAAGTATATGTCAGCTTATTCTACTAACCACAATCCTACTCTAACGGTCTACTCTGAGAGTTAATAGATATGTAGTTGTAAATTAATGAGGATTAGTTGACTTGTAGTTGACATGTAGTTCCTAATATTTAGTAATGTCTAAAGTGGACTAAATAAAGTGTAACAAAAAACATAATGGGTACATTATTACTAATGTATTTTAATGTAAGTAAAACATGAAAGTATCTTAAGATTGTGTTAAACAGACCTTATTCTATCAGTTTAACCTACAACCACCTTGATTTTGGACAATATGAAACTTCTTTCAGGTTTTGGCTTACAAAATCCCCAAATATCCCTGCATCGCTCCATAGGGTTTAGTCATATAAAGTGGGTAGTTTCAGTCATGTGATCTTACCATGGCAGCTTCAGTGTAGAAAACAACATATGCATTAAAAATATTACCTTCATCATAAGATTAAACATTGCTATTGTTTTTGTAAAGTATAAAAGGACTGGTTTGTAAAGAAATGCTGTCATTATGGCAACCGTATCCATCTGACAAGCAGAATCAAACATTCAAATCAAGCTTTGCTTTATTGTAAATAAAAAGGGATGAAAGACATGTAATTCATCAGATAATCCAGATTTGACTCTCGTATAGGCATTAATGGAATCAATGAGGCGTTCTAACAATCACAGATGCTAAATCTGTTCAATTGGCAACACATGAAACATTCTCACCTGTTAAGCTTACAAACCGTTTCTTCAGTGTCATTTATTAAGGCTTCACTTGGCAGATGTTCTTACAGGTTCCAGCCTGTTGTTATTACTGAAGCGATGGCAACTATATGAATATTTACCTTCTCTGGTGTCCCTGCTCAATTTACATTTGTACCGTGATAAATGTGGACAGAGTCGCTTTAGATGGATCAGAACTAATTCATCAGTCGAGATCAAAAAAGTAAAGGTAGTGGACGCTGGACTGGAAATATTTCATGATTGAGTGTGAAACGATGATTAAAACGGCATACGTGCTGCTTATACATCCTGTCTGCCTTATAAACACGGACCCTGGGGCTGCGGAGATATATGAGGAGAGGATGAGATAATCATGCACATGTTTGAGCTTAGTTCATAAGTCAGACATAAAGTAAGGTTGACATTGATCACGGCTATATTTAGCAACACAGATGGGTATTTGTAGGTTTGTGAGGTGGGGCGGATGATGATCTGTTTTGGGAGTGTTCTTCTGTCAGACCCGGTGCGTGTAATCAGTGTGACTCAGTGAAATCCACCCCACCACTGTCTGAATTCGACTTATGCCCACTTAAGGAGAAATAAACATCCATCGTCATTCCTCCGTGACGTGCCGTCTTTTGTTTTGTAATCAACCTTTTGACACCGATGTTAGGAATAGTACATCCGAATATTAAAATGTCACAATATGGAAAAAGCACAGTGACAGAGCTCATAAAAATGTCCGCCACAGACAAAACAGATGGAGTCATGCACACAAATGTAAACAAACATTTAGTCTGAAGTCATTCGAGACGCTACGATGCGCTACGTGAAAGGTCTTGCTTCAGCCCTTTTTTCATGATTCATCTACACACTGTATAAATATTGCTATCAGGCATATCAGACGTTATGAACGGCCCAATAAGCTCATAATCACCTTTAAGGATTTGAACATACATACTTGCGCATTCTTGAAAAGTCACAAACTGCATCTCCTAATACCTTAATTGTTTCCCCTGTCAGCGGTGAGATACAATAGAGTTTACTGTAGAAGTCCCAAATGTCTCTGGAATCTCTAAAGAGATCTTCTTCAAAAGAAGAGGAGTCGGAAATGTGAAAATAAACACAAACGCTAACACTTTAGATTAGAGAACACATGCACATTACTAGCATATAGGCTTATTAGCTGTTTATTTCTACTTACGTAGCACTTATTAACACTTGACCATATTATAGTTCCCCAAACCCTAACTACCCAACTAGTTAACTATCAACAAGAGGCCATTTAGGAGTTTTATTTTTTTTTTTATCTAGTGAATTTGTACATATGTGTTACTATGCAAATATTTTATTATTTATAGACTAAATGAATAAACAATGTCAGCAACATTAAGTTGAATTCATGCTATATAGCGAAAATTGTCTTGTTTTATTTCCCTTGAAAACAAATTTGCCATTGTGAAAATGAAGCATGTTGAAAAAGTACTAAATATTCACTTGCACTGTACTTGAAATCTAAAAAGGATATATATATATATCTCACATTTATATATATATATAGCACTTTTTCAACATGCTTTATATGTATTTAATAAGACCTGAAGATAAAATTTTAATTAAATCACTTTTATGACTGTTTCCTATTCAAAATTACATTTAAACACAGTATATTTTTAATTATTCATTATAAATGAATATGCACATAAGTCCTACTTAACCATGTCAAACAAGCTTTCTAAAGTTCCATATACATATATACAAAGTTTTTTTTATTATTTTAAAATTAAAATGATAATGCAATTAAGGCCAATAATATTTTTTAGTCTTTTAAAGATATGTTATAGGGTCCATTAAGTCTCCGGAGCTGGGGCAATGTTTATACTCTGGGCTCCCAGCAAAGCATAAAGACTCTGAGACAGCGCCACCTTGTGCTTAAACAGAACCCTATTTCAAACACATGGGTCATCTAAACACATACACACACAAATTTAAATAAAGTAGAGAGCATCAGAGTTATTAGAGAAATACACAATAGCATGACTTAGATGAATAACATGGTTGGCTGTTGGAAATATGGCTGTTGGAAATAATGCTCATGAGTCATCCTGACAGGGAAACCCCGAACTGTCATACAGAGGTGTGATTGGATTCGGACTATTAATCATTAATATCGTCATGGCAAGAAAACAAAACAATCATGTCAGACCATAAAACAAGGATCGCTCATGAGCGGCGTGTCTTTACCTGCTCAAACCAGGTGCTAACACTGAGGTTTTTGATATCATTGGAGATGAAGATACATCTGATTCTGTGACTAAATATCATACCACTCCGGATCTAAAAATCATGAATGAACCAACACTGTTTGGGGAATCATGAATGGCAATGTTACAAAACCAAACATTGACTTGATTGAGAATCTGCTTTAACAAGCTCTAAAATAATTAAATATCATAACTGACAAAATGTTTCATTCAAAGGTCATAAAACATGTTTTATATTCACCACCTCTTTTATATGTAGACTCTTTGGCAGCTCTTCTGACTGAAGAGTCGTTTGACATAAACGCTCACATCAGATGCCTGCTTGGAAGCCCATCTCTAGAAGATTGGTGTTTACAATACTGCACCATTCCCAGGCAGAACAATGCGCCTCTTGTGAACAGAAATCCTTTAATAAAGGCCACATTGAGAAAGCAAATCCTGGCTAAAGAAACTCAAAGTTATCCAATCTATAACTGATGATACTTTGGAGACGATACAGGTTTTTCACAGGTTTAACATACAGCTTCTTTAAAGCAGTTTTTCCTTGTGAAAAAAAGTACTTTATAGTTTAAAAATAAAATTAACTAATAAAAAGATTACTATTTATTACTATTACTATATTTATAGTTATATAAAGATTACTAAGATTTATTATTAGCAATAACAAATCTATTGTTGGCAGTTAAAAGGCAAAAAAGTATACATATATGAAAAATGCTGCAGCTTAAGAGTTTTTAACTTGACTTGAATTGCTTTTATTGACTTTGAAACATGCTTTAATGTTTTCTGACACTTAATTGCATGTTAACTGCAATTAAATGAAAATGTATTATAGTTTAAACATATTCAATTTGTTTATATTAAATTAGAAACTGAACTAGTGCTTTTTTAACCACTTAAAAAGGACTTAAGTACATTTGTATATGCATTTATTGTATTATTGTATTATTGTATTATGCAATTGCTTTTATTATTTTTGAAAAAAACAAAACAAAAAAAACATAAAGCCTTTAATGAACAACGCATTGAAGGGTTAAAAATGGTATGATACATTATAAGTGTACTGTAATACGTTATGCCTTGTGAATAATTATAACCAAATTTAAAATGTGCAGTAAAATGTATTGTAATATATTATTTCTGATTTATTTTATTCAAGAGGATGCACAATGAATTCATCATTAAGTGCATAACAAGGCATAATTAATGCATTTAAACAACTTTTAGAATGCATTATACATAAAAAGACTTGAATTTTACAATCAGTACATCAAAATAAGTGTACTTTGCTATTCACTTAAGTGTCTTTTTTTTGTTCAGCATTGTAATATTTTCTATACATTTTTCAAATGTATACTGTTAAGCTTTGAAGTACACTACATTCTCAGAAATAAAGGTACAACAGCCATTACTGTGGAGGTACCTTTTTAAAATTTACACTTTTGTACCTATTAGGTTAAGATTTGCACATTTTAAGTACTACTATGTACCTTTAATGTACCAAAATTGACCCTTTAGGTACAAACAAGTACAAGTCTGAATGACTGTTGGCTAATTGATGGATGAGGTCATTTTTAGCATATAATAAAGCTGTTTTCCACTGGTATTAATCGAGGTGGCTCACTTCACCATTGACAAGTGAACCAACAGGACAAGGCGGATGGCGTTACGGCCTCCAGATCGTTTAAAGCATCCAGTGAAGCATGGAAGCTACATGATATGGCCAAGATGGTTCGCTTTTTATATGTAACCTCTTTATTTGTTGTGCTCTAAATCCCAGGTCTTTAAATGTCTAGACTTCACAGAGAGAGAGAGTCGAGAGCTCTGATGAGGGTCCACTTCTGAAAACTCCTCAAACTTCAGACCTCGGGCTCTGGTCACACTGAATGACTTCCTAAATCTCGCTACTCCCAAACTAACAGAGCAAAGTAAACAAACAGAGCTTGTTTCTGATGATGAAAGGAGACTCACCGCGTACATCGTGAAATGTGAGGCAGACTCTGAAAGCAGGATTATCGCTGTTATTATTGTTAAAAAACGAACAGTTTCCTCCGTGCTAGAGGCAACATTTGAATGTAATTTGCTGTTTCGAAGGAGTAACTATTAGTGGTAACGTCGTCAACAACACATGGCCCACTGTGGACCACTATCCCAGTAAACATCTATCATTAACCAGATGTCAGATGGGTATTATTCATTTGCGATCTTTTGGTATTGTGTTGTTTCAAAGCCAGTCTTTCCATGGTGTAAGCTGTTGAATGATCCACAATTTAAACAAGACTTAAAAAGGGAAGTGGCCAAACCGCACCGAGGATTGGATTCAGTTTGTTTTCATTGTGTAAGTCCTTTCAATGAGCACATCCTTCTGGGACAAGAGTTGTGTGCATTTCATTACCTCATGAAAAAGAGATCGATCTTTCTGAAGCTGCACGGGGATATAAAAAGTTGGAGTATGTGACTGGATACACCTATAATTCACAAAGGTTATGCTGTCAGGCAGCACACCCTCGGTTTCCGACACACGTGTGAGTATTGACAACACAGTCTCACGATCAATTCATACGTATTCGTGCAAGGTGCCAAATTCATGCTACTTCGTACTAATTCACTCACTCGTACCATTTTGTACGATTTGTCTAAAACCCCATGGCGGGTAGGTTTAGGGGTGGGGTTAGGTTTAAGTCATTCATACGAATTGGCAACTTGTAAAATATGTACGATTTTGAAGAAATTGTATGAATTTCTACAAGAGAGATCGTACAAATTAGTACAAATTAGCCACCTCGTAAAATATGTACAAATGTACAGCATTTATTTTTGAATAAATGTCCTTAAATGTAACTTTTTATAAAACATTTCATATCAGAGGTTTGCATTACATGCTTCTGGTGATCCATTTTATTTTAACTAAATGTTTTCATAGACATCATGCTTTTTTGCATTTTTTACACTACACTTTTCGGACTATATTGTAAATCTCAGCAATCATAACATGCAATATTACCTACAAACAATTATGAACAGTTCATTTGTGTGTAATTTGATTAAACTTGGTTTGATTTGAGCCCAAATGCTGAGTAACCAGGGGCCTCATTTATTAAGCTTGCATACCCTCAGATTTGATCGCATAGTGTGGGTACGCTTTAATCCACACCAATAATTATAAATATTCATATATTTATAAAAACGGTCTTTGTCATGGAAAAGTGCTTAGTGTCACTTCAGGGATTTTTTATTGTCGGAGTATTGCAGGTTTTTGAACTAGAGCAACAATTAATTTTTAATATAGTTAATATTTTGAATTGTTACCATTGTTGTTGTTATTATTATTTTTATTGCTGCTGTTATGCTACTCTCTCAAATACGTTATTCTGATTTGCCGATTATGCCATTGTGCATTTAAATAGTTTTTGTACAATGACTGCCAAACTCTATAAACTCTATAATCTCTCAAGCAGCTGATTTCCTGTATAGCTGTGGTAGTTTAATGTCTCTTGAATCACTCTGAATAAATCTGCACGTTTTTGTTACATACTTAATGATATAATTCCAGTTCCAATCAATATTTCATCTCTGCTTAGTTTATTTATTTGGTAGGTAGCCGAGGTGATGTACAGTCAGATGGTCATTATCGCAAAATTAAAAACCCTTCAGGGTGTATTTTTCAACATGTAACCCTGATAGTCTCAAACATCAGTCTGTTGAATTTCGGATAACATTACATCAGTCCCTGTGAATAATTGAGCACAACAGTGACCGTTCACTTTATCAGTGCTCTCGGTTCAATTATTTTCTCTATTCATTTTCTCCATAAGCATTTTACAAATTCTTCAAAGAGGAGTCATAAAGCAACCAGCTGTGAGATAAATCACAACATTACAGAACATTTCAATCAAAACATTACAACATTTGTAACAAAACACATTACGTAATGTGAATGGTCTCAGAAATAAGTATACATGATCATTTGAAAAATCTATTTCTTTCTAAAGAAAATCAACAAATTTAACAATCAGTCCTCAGCTCTGAATAGTGAGACACTGTAAGTTGTGCTTTCAGAGGCTTGTGCTTTCCAAAGACATCTAAAATAGCAATTTAGCTCCCTCCCCTGCCACAAAACACAACTCCCCAGCGTCATCTCATAATTACTAATGATTTGAGGAAAAATGCACTGTTTGTTCTTTCCAGGCCTCCATGAAACAAATAATTTTCCATGGTATACAGATCTTGCTACCTGCCGTGTCTTACAATGTGAAGCAATAAACCATACGCTCCATCCACTGTAGACTCATGCACAAACATGTTCAAGCATTAAAAGCTAAGTTGGCAGCCCAATTTCTTGCATTTACTTTAACGTGGCACTTGACATTACAAAATGACCCTTCGTTCCTCAGCTGAACCCATTTTTATGTTATTTGGTGAATTAAAGGGGCAATTCTTCCTCTCTGTTTCTTTAAGATGTCTAACCAGGCTTCTTCGAGAGCCTCTCTGAGCTTGCAAATCACAGTGTGAGGCCTACAAGAGACAAACGAGATTTCAGAAACTGTTGTGTGTTAGTATAAGGTCCCAATTTTGAAGGGACATGGCAAGGAAGCTGTGAGGTCAAAGTGGAGAGAGAATGTTTGACTGTTAAAACAGTTGATGATACTTCAACATATCTAAAAATGTTTATGTTTTCTCTTTTTCATAGTCTTTCTACTTTTTTAAGTTTACACTATACAGCCATTTAAATGTCCAACTTGCTTCGTCAAATGGGTTCTAAAGGGGTCATAATGATGCGATTTCAAATTTTCCTTTCTCTTCAGAGTTTTACAAGCTCTTTGTGCATAAAGAAGATCTGTAATCTTTCAAATAATAAAGTCTCAAAACCAAAAAGATATTCTTTTAAAAAAGTTATGACTTGTCCACTCCCCGCTAAAATGGCTTGTTTAAACCCACAGTGGGGGACGGTTTTCATAATACCACCCAAATGTGGTGGAACTATTATTCTCGCTTGTAGTGTTGCTGCTGGTTGCTGGACATGCTGTGTGTTGTTGTGAAAGTGAAGCTACTTTGTTTGTGCTTCCAAAAGAGGACATAACTATAAATCAGTGGTTGTATTCATTAGCATTAAAAAGGGCTAGATCTGATTACTTTTTTACCCCAAAGCCTTATTAAGCCTCTCGTTAATAAAACGCGACTTGACCCCAAAGATTTTGTTAATTACAGACCTCAGATCTCAAATCTCCCTTTTCTGTCAAAGATACTAGAAATGGTAGTATCCTCACAATTCTATTTCTTCTTAGAGAAAAATGGTATCTGTAAGGATTTCCAGTCAGGATTTAGACCATATCATAGTACTGAGACTGCTCTAATTAGAGTTACTAATGACCTGCTTCTATCATCTGATCGAGGTTGTATCTCATTATTAGTGCTATTGGATCTCAGCACTGCATTTGACACTATTTACCACAACATTCTCTTGAATAGACTAGCAAACTCTATTGGCATTAGTGGAAGTGCCTTAGCATGGTTCAAATCATATTTATCTGACCACTATCGGTTTGTAACAGGACTTATCATATCGATCACAAGTGCAATATGGAGTAACTCAAGGCTCTGTACTAGGGCCGTTACTTTTTATGCTTTACATGTTACCCTTGGGAGATATTATCAGGAGACATGATGTTAGCTTTCACTGTTATGCTGATGATACTCAGCTCTATATTTCTTCTCTGCCAGGTGAAACACACCAAATTGAAAAACGGAATGCTTAGCTAATATTAAAAATTGGATGACTTCTTACTGTTAAATTCTGACAAAACAGGGGTGTTATTTGTCGGACCTAAAAACTCCACATGTAATAATATAGAACACTGTCTAACACTTGATGGCTGCTCTGTCAATTCTTCTTGATGAGTTAATAAACTAGGTGTGCTGTTTGACAGCAATCTTTCATTTGAAAGTTTCTAGTATCTGTAAAACTGCATTTTTCCATCTCAAGAACAGATCTCTTAACCTCAAATGCAGAAATGTTAATTTGTATGTTTATGACCTCGAGGCTAGATTATTGAAATGCTTTATTGGGTGGTTGTTCTGCACGCTTGATAAATCTGGCCATTTGATAATACCTAGAATATCAAAATCTACTGCGGGTGGCAGATCTTTTTCCTATTTAGCACCCAAACTTTGGAACAATTTACCTAATAATGTTCGGGAGGCAGGCACACTATGTCAGTTTAAATCTAGAATAAAGACACATATTAGTGCCTTATTATGTATTACCATATTTTAAATCACTTAATCCGGCCCCTTTGCAGCAAATGAGGAGTTGATTAATGCAAACGTTATAGTTAATAGTTAATTAATAGCATGAAATGGGCCCCGAACTATAGTGTGATCATAATGAACAGTCAACCAGCAACAACAACAAACAAGATGATAAATTCTTCTTTTTATTATTATGCATAATAATTAACAAATGCTAAATTAAATTACATGTAGTAAAGCATGTAATCATGCAAAGTTAAAATGGGATAAAATAATAATAATCTTCAAGTCATGATAAATAAACAATCAGGTTAACTATGGATTTGTGGACAAACATTATGTAGAAATTTAAAATAAATAAATTTTCTACTGCATGATATTTGGACAAGAAGGAGAAAGGACGATTCTGTCAATTTCTATATCTTATTCTCCCACACAGCACAGGATGTATAAAAGTGTATATAGATGCTGGTTCCTGGAATCACTGGCCAGAGCAAACCTAGATCTGACAGGTGAAAAACCAAAGGAAGGTTTGCAAACTCACAGACACCTACACAGGCATACAGACCATACAAACACATACACATCAGAGATAGATATATATATATATATATATATATATATTTTTTTTTTTTTTGCCTTTAGTGACACTTATGAACCATTAAATACTCATTATTATATAAAAAAAACATCACCTACATAAAATAAATTGTCTTTGTATGATGCTCACTTCAATTACGCCTAAATTCTGCTCTTTGATGACACATTTTGTGCATTTGATATACACTTTTTATGTTTTGTATTTTTGGAACACAACCGCAGAGGTGTAGCATGTCAACAAGCACCATATTGTTCTATTTATCTAGTATTTCCTGTACTTTCCTCCTGAAGACCACAGTCTTTTTTTTTTGATGAATGGTGAACATGGCAGGCATGATTTCCCTCAGGTCCTGTTTGGCCATGGAATAAATGCAGGTGCTGATATTTTGACTGTCTCCATGTCTCTGTTTTGAAGAACTCTGACGTGGAGATACAGAATGTCAGGAAGCTTTATGTTGACAGTTCGGCAACACCGCTGCCATAAAACACCTTTCGCAGACCTTGAGTGACATGGTTTGGGGTCAGAGAAGGGGACTGCAGACTCTGTATTCTTGTTTATGGGTATTTGGGTGTGTGGTCTCCACTAGCTTACGAGTAGCCTTAAAGTCCATATAATATTTATTTCTAAGCAATAAGACTTTCTGCACACTCATTTCTTTGCAAACCGATTGAGGAATACAGTTGCTGAACTGTAATGCAATATATTATTAAAAAATAATGATTTTACTTACAAATATGGGCAAAGGAGTGGGAAAGAAAAACGTCTCTATTCATTAAAAATGACAAGATGATGATGAACTGTATGCATCAAATTTAGCTTCTTGGAAGCTCTTCACATCTGTATTGCCGCTATCTTTGGTTTGAGAGGTCAAAAAGGTGCGACTCTTTCAGTTTAATGTTTCACAGTCCCCCCTTAGCCCACTTTCATCACTTGGGGAAAATGAACAACAATGCATGAAAAACTTTCACACTCGCTCGTACATTTTACACTTTGTATAACCTCGCAGTATCACCTCCTCGTCTTTGCTCTCTCAGGTTGTTTGGGCTTTGTGTACATGTGAGGATGCACCCATCTAGAAAGATCTTCCATGTGCACGCATGCGTGTATGCACTGTGTGCATCCGTGCCAGTATCAATGTATACCGGCCAATGAACCCTTTCACCCTGCTCTATCTTGCTTGCACTATATTGGTTACACTGACAGGAAGCATAACTCATTCTATTCTCTTCTATTGTATAGCCAGTGGTGTTAAAGCTCTTCCTTGACAGCAGTTCTCCAGCTAATTAGCTAATTAGACAAGTCGCATAGTCCGGCCACACTGATTTGAATCATTTCCATAGGGCTGCAACAAAGGCCATGCACAGAACGTGCTCTGGCTGTAAATTATCTAGCAGAGCTGAGCTGTAAGGCTTGTGTGTGTGGACAGAGTGACAGATAAGTGTACAGTTGGTGCGTAATGAGGTAGGCTAAGAGAGCACGGCAGCGTAACAGCTAAATGGGTCTCATTCATAACACACACATATATGGATGTGGCCATGCCTCATTAATCCCTATGCCAAACAGTGACTTGGTGCCACTCAACCTTGACCAGCAAGGGCCATGAACCATTTATCATGGGGCCACTGATTGACTTCAGTGGATGTTAATAAGGCTCATAGTGTTTCATTTTAGACAGAAGAGAAAGCCTTTGAATCTCATGACAGTGCGACTGTCCAATCTGCATTAGTCATTCACTCCTTAGCTATAAAGAGAGTGCATGATATCAGTACAAATGACTTTAGATTTCTTTTATGCTTATGGCTTATGTCCCTCAGTGTGAACTTTGGTGTCCAGAAATAGAAAAAGTCATAAAGAACAAACAGTGATATCTCTCTTACCTGAAAATATCAGTTAAGTGTTCATCCAATGCAACTTCCAATGGGGTAATCCCATTGGAGCAACCTGAGGTTAAGTGCTTTGCTCAAAGGACCAGCGGTGATAGCTCATGGCTTGCTTTTTTGTGGAAAACTAGCAACCTCCCAATGAATGACCTTGAGTCAAGCCACCAGAACAATGTAGTACCCCCATTCAGCATTGCATTCACAGAAAATGTAAGTAATTAAACAAATGCAAATCCCTCTTCAGCATATGCCAAATATTTCAGGAAATGCATCTCCCTGTTTGACACTAAGTTCAACTTGGACAGGTCTGGAAACCTTTGCCAAGTGCCAAATTGACAAGTGGCCCATCTGAGGTGCACATAATCGGCCCTTGCTGTGCCGAGGAGCCACACGAAAAGTAAGTTGATTTTACCACACACAGGAAACCATGTCAATAAAGTGTCACTGCTTTGAGGGATAGAGGTATGTATGGTGCTTCTAGAGATTCTACTATGACTGGAACAACAAGGCGAGTTGTTGTTCAGATCTTTATTCAAGATATTAAAATCCAATCTGAAAAAGTGACCTTAAGAGATTAGTACTGATTGAAAAACATTCTGGTATATGTCAGTATTCTGAAAAATAAGTGCAACAACCCCTCTCCATAAATATATCATGCTTTGACATTTGATGTTTTCGTAGAACAGTATATTTTATTGCAGTAGCTGCTTGTGAGTTATCCCACAAATATTTGGTGAAAACAAAATGAAGACAAATGTGAACCTCGAGGAAAAACAGCTACAAGGACAGTCTGAATCAAAGGTGCAAAGGTAAAAATGCAGAGATCCAGGAGATAGGTTCCATTTGTTGTACCAGAAGTAATAAAATTGCTCATAGGAAGTGTCAGTGTCTGACAGAATCACTTAGGCCCCTGCTGCCTTTTCCTCTGTTACTGTGCTCAGGGGGTGTCTGGTATACTTCCCATCTGGTCTTCCCTCTCTGATTGGAAAAACACACGCTCCCTTTGTGTTTTGCAGTTGTGTCAAAGGAAGCCCTGCTCATTAGCTCCAGTGGACGTTCAGGTATCAACTTTCAACCTTTCTTCTCTGACTTCATATGACCAGCTAATTCAGATTTATCCTTCAGTTCCTGCTCTGGGTGTGACCTCGAGAGTTCAGCAATCACCTTACTGGCCGCAAATTGGTTTTACAGTATGACCTCTGGAGCAAACCAGACAAGGACTCAATTACTGTATCTTGGCACCCTCCAATAGTTTCTGAACACAGTAGACAAATATTTGAATGGCTGCTGTTTTTACACACACTGAAGTGAGTGAGAAGTGTCAGCATGTGCGGCGGAGGGACCTGGGACCACTGACTATGATGTAACGAGGGGAGCGCTGCATTCTCTGGCCCAAGCAACAGGCCAAAGCAGCTGGACTGGGTGTTTAGACTGCAGCCTCTCCTCCTCCTCCAAGAACAATTTCCCACTCCGGTTCCACCCCTCATTTCCCACAGCTCCCAGTAAACAGAACACACCCATGGCAGGACTTCAGACACAGCGAACAGACAGTCGAACTTCCAGTCCTGGCTCACAAACACGTATACACACACACACGTGTGTGTGTGGGAGTGAGAGAATAGCTGCAGTGTGAGGTCTGCTCAGACACGGATCGTGGCAGTAAAACAGTCTGTCTTTCCGCAGCAAATGTAGAGGCGAAGCCGAAAGGAGCAAGTTCTAGGCCGCTAGGCAATTTATCATTCTCTAAAGCTACAGCACTTTTAAACTAATGTAAGCACGGGATATCTTATCCATTAGTAGGGACAGTAGGGAATTTACAACGTTTACAGAACACGCTGGAGGAATTTTTATGGAGCCACCTTCAGAGACAACCTTTGGGAAATGGTGATGAGATGAGAAAGGTGCAGAATTTGTTCAATGCCACTTTTCCCGACACCACATGAAAGACTTCAACGCTTTCCGTTGTCCCATCCAAATTACCCCTAAACCCGAACCGTTGTGCAGCATTAGCAGTGAAGCATGCCGTAACCCACCACGTGATTAAGTCCTACCTCAAAGTCGACAGGTAAATGAACTACTGATGAACTAAGCCACACACTCCCTCTAAGAGAAACATCACACATGGACTAAGTCACGTCAGTCATGGAGACCACCCGGCTGAAGCAGCCATCATCTAAATGAATGATGACAAGCACAGGTAATTGGACATGTGTGGACTAAGTTAAGTGTCTCATCCAGGGGCCCACGTCATGATGGATAGGAGAGGGTCTAAGGAAGAGTGCAGAACATGACAGACAATGTTTGGGGCTGTGGATTTGAACTCCCTAAAACAATCTGTCATTCCCGCCCAGCCCCAGATCCCAGAGCTGAACTCCCAGATTGCTGGAGGTGCAGCCCAACATGTACAAACATTTTTGGATAAAGAGAATTGATGAATTACTTTGGACACTTTCCATGTTGTCCGTCCCTTCCAAATGTATATAAAATAAACACTCTGTTTTATTTTTAGATGGTATTCACGAGATACACACTGTATATAAACAAACACTTTGGCAAAAGTAGAGAGCTGAAAGAATATGTAAAAGTTGAAAAATTGCCACAAATTAAAGAATATTTAATAGGTTTGTGTGTTCTCTGGGAATCAAACCAATGACCTTGCCACTGCCACGAACTGAGCTTCACAAACATCCTGACTTATTTGCATATAATGAAAGATGGATTGTATATAGTGCAGGTAACATTATATTCAAATGGGTCTGTTCACATATAAAAGAGGAAGGAAACGTTTCCTGGCTTGAACTCTCCAAATGCTTTGAATTTGCTTCCTACGTCTACGGTTACATATCGGAAAAGGTCTTGGAGGTGTTGGCAAGGAAGGGTTAAGCACTACTAAAGTTTGTCTGCAAGATGAATTCCTCTTTTGAGGACACTGGGCCATTTAGCAATCAGACAAGAGCCCAAGGGAGCACCTGTGTACAATTCCATTCTGAAATAACATTGATTCAGTCATATCCACTTTCTCCATGTGTGACAACACTGTGGCATTGGATGATCAAGTACAGCTGGAAAAATGTACAAGGAGTCTGTTTTTCTTCCACTCTTTTATGTATATGCAAGACTTGTGACCAGATGTTCATGCCAGGGTCTTACTGAGGATCTATGTGCGGAGGAGTTTGGGGCGTATGTTTGGCGTGCCATGCGTTATGCTGTTGACGCTGGGGAAAAGCAAAAGGGTACAATTTTCTGAGTAATAAACATAGGAAAGGCAGCGGCCTTAAGTTTCAATTACATTCTATAACATGAATATGATTTTATACGTTTTAATGTAAGCCAGCTTTAGTCCACTAAACATGGGAAGTTTAATGTCCTTGGGAGCCTGAACTGTGTAAAAATGTGCTTTCATATACTGAGACCAGTGCTGATGTGCAAACAGAAGTGGGTTTCATTTAACCAGAACCGATGTCAACACTCTCATGGGTTTTCTGTTATGGGAGAGAAGCGTGCAAGCAAAATTTCCAAAAATTAAAATAGAAGTCAGCAGTGTAATAGGATTACTAATTTCATTATTTTAGGTCAGGTATTCTGACTACCTTTGGATTACTTTAAGATTATTATGTTTTTATAAAAAAAACATTTAAACTCTTTGTGCATTAAATATTACATTATTGCAAAAGGGTTTGTGTTAAATCACATTAAAGTCAGTGAATTTGTTGTTAAATGTTTAAAATATTAACTTTTAATTTGTAAATTAAACAATTGTAATTCATAAAAATTTTATTATGAGCATTACAATATGTAATATATTGTAATCCAATACAAATACTACATTTCTGGAATCTACAGAATCCAGATGAAATGTAATCAGATACACAGTTATAGTGTTGCAATGATTAAATATTTATGTAGGCCAACTTAGAAGTTCACGTCACTCTGGGCTGCGTTCTCCGAAACCACCTTAACACTACGTCGTTCTTAAGTTGTACCTTAAGAAGTACTTTATAGTTAACGTGTGTTTTCCGAAACCTTCATAGTTAAGTATAGCTTCTGTTAGTCATACATTCGTAAGGCGGGTCTGGAGCACTCTGATCTATATCTATCGCAACTGACGGTTCATACCGCTAGTTGCCACCGATGCGCAAAAAGCTTTTTACAATCGTAGTTTAACTACAAATAGAAAATTTTAAATGAACATTTAATATAAAATCTGATTTAGAATTATATTTTTTATTTACTTAAATATTTCACATTTAAAATACTTAAGTTGTTATGGCCTACACCGAGCGTATGAAAGTGTTTTCATTAATAAAGTTAGGGTTATGTCTCTCATGTTTGCGCTTTTATTGAGGAAATCATCCAATTACACAAAGGAGCGATTGACGCCAACCCTGTGATACGGCTGGTGGGTAATCGGCATATGTTGTGGAGAACTTTATCACACTTATGGCCGTGAGAGTGTGGAATTGCACACTTGCTGAATTATAAACACATAAATGTATTTATTTCTGCAAGTACATATTTCAATGAGCCCCGATAAATGCAGTTTGTACT
>JAUMHI010000070.1:1889047-1905548 GCA_032359435.1 Enteromius unitaeniatus
CTGCATGGAGGAATGGGCCAAAATACCAGCAACAGTGTGTGAAAACCTTGTGAAGACTTACAGAAAACCTTTGACCTATGTCATTGTCAACAAACAGTATATAACCAAGTATTGAGATGAAATTCATTATTGACCAAATACTTATTTTCCACTATAATTTGCAAAACAATTCATTAAAAATTGTGATTTTCTGGATTTCTTTTTTTCATAGTTGAGGTATACCTATGATGAACATTATAGGCCTCTCTCATCTTTTTAGGTGGGAGAATTTGCACAATTGGTGGATGACTAAATACTTTTTTGCCCCACTGTATATAGATAGATATTTGAATAAAATGATAACTTAAATCACACGAGTCTATATTTTATTCACAACAGAACGTTGATAACACAATAAGAGTTTGTGGTCTTCTTTGATGTATTTTTGTTTAATGATGCACCAAATGTTCTCTATAGATCTGGACTGCAGGCAGGTCAATTCAGCACTGGGCTCTTCTATTATGAAGTCATGTTGTTGTAATAGCTGCAGTATGTGGTTTAGTATTGTCCTGCTGAAATATACAATCTGAAATAGACGTTACTTACGCACCCCCAGAGATGCTGGCTTTTGAACTGAATGCTGACAACGCGCTGGAAGATCTCCCTCATCTTTAGACCTGAGGACACAGCTTCCATGATTTTTACCCTTTAGTAATGTCAATGACAGAATCATGCTGATGGTTGATGCAGTGTCGTCTGAGGGCTTGGAGATCACGGGCACCCAACAAAGATCTTTGGCCTTGTCCCTTACGCACAGAGATTTCTCCAGTTGCTCTAAATCTTTTGAGTATGTTATGCACTGTTATGCACTGAGCCTTCTCAATTTGACATTGTTTTTATAGTATTCCACAATTTTTTTACACACTCTATCACAGATTGGAGAGCCTCTTCCCATCCCTCCTTCTGAGCGACTCTGGGTCTCTAAGATATATTTTATATCTAATCATGTTACAGACCTGATGCCAATTAAACTAATTAGTTGCTAGATGTTCTCCCAGCTGAATCTTTTAAACATGTCTTGCTTTTTCAGCCCTTTGTTTCCTACCTGCAAGTAGCATGCATCACATTGAGCTCATTGAGTGGATAAAAGAGAACAATTTCTCAGTTTAAACATTTGTTATGTTCTCTATGTTCTACTGTGAATAAAATACTGATAAATGACTGATGTGATTTGAAATTTTATTCAAATAATAATAATAAAATAATAATAATAATAATCTGATTAAGTAATCTCTTTATGTTCAAATGCTAAAAATCACACGTGTAATACCATTGGGCTGGACCTGCATGCGGATTAGGATGATTAAGATTTGAGCTATAAACACCTCACATTACCAGATATTCCAACCTGAACATGATAACCGACCTGTTTCTGCTTTAGACAGACTTTAGACAGAGTGATACATTGTGCATTTCTGACCATTGATCATCAATTCTAAATGCACAGAAACTTTAAAAAGCAGAACTTTGTGATTCATAAGAGTCTTACTACATCAGAGCACAAGCTGTGTCTTCACACTTCAGAATGCTAAGCTGTAGAGTTTAGAGCAAGCGTATCATTCTCTGGGTTTGACAGCTGAAGAGCACATAATGTGCACCAGCATTTAGTTGTTCTTGCAGAATATATGTGTTATTATGGAACACATCAAACCTACTAACGTCAGGAAAAGAACAGCTCCCAGCAGCAGAAGCAGCAGCAGTGAGGAAACCCTACAGCGTGGGCTGTTTTACCGAACAGAGCTATAAAACTACATGCCAAGAAGAGCAATTACCCTGATAATATAATTACAGATGGTTAACTTTAATCAGTCATGAATCCTAATCATTATTTGTAATACTTGCTTACTTATTATAGCTAAAAGTACTGAAGATTTTTTAAAGCCAAATTAGTTGTTCTTTTTGGACATAATTTACATGCCATGTCAATCCAAACCCATATGTTGTTGATTTTTTGTTGAACTTTGTTACACAGCTCTAGGTCATACAATAAGAGCCACACAAAGAAGGATAACAGCAAAAACTACAAACACAAAGTTTGAAAAAAATTTAAACATAAATGTTTCTACTGTATGACTTAACATGACCCACTCTATACAACATTGATGATTCTATTGTGATTTTTTGTTTGTTTGTGGTTCATTGAAAAAAGACAGAAAAAAGGAAATATATAATATATTTAAATCTATAATATTTATGTGTTTATCTATCATTAATCCAAAATGTTCTTTTAAATAAAATGATTACATTTACATTTTAGCTTTCCGGGATATATGTAATATGTGGGTTGGACATAACAAGAATAATTTATATATATATATATATATATATATATGGCCGTTCTCCTGGCCGTTACCACTCGTTACTTGTATTAATGGCATCTGTTTAAACTTGTTATCAATATAAAAGACACCTGTCCACAACCTCAAATAGTCACACTCCACTATGGCCAAGACCAAAGTGCTGTCAAAGAACACCAGAAACAAAATTTTAGACCTGCACCAGGCTGGGAAGACTGAATCTGCAATAGGAAAGCAGCTTGGTGTGTAGAAATCAACTGTGGGAGCAATTACTAGAAAATGGAAGACATACTGTACAAGACCATCTCCCTCGATCTGGGGCTCAGTGCAAGATCTCACCCCGTGGGGTCAAAATGATCACAAGAACTGTGAGCAAAAATCCCAGAACCACAAGTGGGTGACCACTAGTGAATGACCTGCAGAGAGCTGGGACCAAAGTAACAAAGACTAGCATCAGTAACAAACTGCGCCGCCAGGGACTCAAATCCTGCAGTGTCAGACGTGTCCCCCTGCTTAAGCCAGTACATGTTCAGGCCCGTCTGAAGTTTTCCATTTGGATGATCCAGTAGAGAATTGGAAGAATGTCATGTGGTCAGATGAAGCCCAAATATTTGGTAAAACTTTTCATGTTTGAAGGAGAAAGAAGGCTGAGAAAGAACACCATACATACTGTGAAGCATGGGGGTGGAAACATCATGCTTTGGAGCTGTTTTTCTGCAAAGGGACCAGGATGACTGATCCGTGTAAATGAATAAATGAGTGGGACATGTATCTTGATATTTTGAGTGAAAACCTCCTTCCATCAACAAGGGCATTGAAGATGAAACGTGGCTGGGTCTTTCAGCATGACAATGATCTCAAACACACTGCCCGGGCAATGAAGGAGTGGCTTCATAAGAAGCATTTGAAGGTCCTGAAGTGGGCTAGCCAGTCTCCAGAAAATCCCCTTAGAAAATCTTTGAAGGAGTTGTGTTGCCCAGCGACAGCCCCAAAACATTACTGCTCTAGAAGAGATCTCCATGGACTGGAGATTAGCAACAGTATGTGAAAACCTTGTGAAGACTTACAGAAAACCTTTGACCTCTGTCATTGTCAACAAAGGGTATATAACAAAGTATTTTCGACCAAAAATTGCAAAAACAAATCTTTAAAAATCCTACAATGTTATTTTCTGGATTTTCTTTTTCTCATTTTGTCTCTCATAGTTTAGGTACAACTATAATGAAAATTACAGGCCTCTCTCATCTTTTTAAATGGGAGAACTTGCACACTTGGTGGCTGACTAAATACTTTTTTGCCCCAGTGTATATATACTTAGTGACTGTTCTTGAATGGCCTATAATTTCTGACAGAGCCCTGACTTAAAACCAATTAAGCATCTCTGGAGAGACCTAAAAATGGCTGTCCACCAACGTTTACCATCCAACCTGAACTTGTTGCATCTTTCCCAAAAAGACTCTGTATTAGATCAAAAGAGTGCTTCTACTAAATACTGAGCAAAGGGTCTGAATACTTAGGACCATGTGATATTTCAGTTTTTCTTTTTTAAGAAATCTGCAAAAATGTCAACAATTCTGTGTTTTTCTGTCAATATAGGGTGTTGTGTGTAAATTAATGAGGACAAAAAATGAAATTAAATGATTTCAGCAAATGGCTGAAATATAACAAAGACTGAAAAATTTAAGGGGGTCTTAATACTTTATATTATCACCTACATTTCCTTAATACATTCATTGTCTCAGATTAAAATATGTGAAAATATATCACAGATTAAATGTGTCTTATAAGATGCTTCTGAAGTAAAATCATCTTTAAGGATGTTTACATATTCCTGCTAAAAAAACAAAAATGCTGATTACTATTATTATTTTATTTTATTTTTTTGTGGAGAGGAAACCTGTCTGCCGCAATACTACACTGATTTACTGGTCTATGCTCTATTTATTCTACACATGCACAAATACATGCTTCTTTCTTACCTTTCCCACATCATCAAATGTTCACCTTAGCCGGTCAGATTTGCAGAATCACAGAGAGCCGCAAACTCAGCTAACAAGAAGCCTCTGCCAAGGGCCCTTTGGTTTAAATAAAGGGGTTTATTTTGGGATGTGCCTCACAATACACTGTCCTGTACAATCACTAATGAGGCAGCTTCTCGCAATCAGTGGCACAAAAACATCCTCTGAGCTCTTTTCGTCCTCGCTCTCCGGTGCCTTAAAAAAAAACAAACTGGACGACGCTTTTTAACATGCATTCCTGTAGTTTCACCCACAAAGGAATGCCTGCGACTCTATTATCATTATTCTGTGGTCATTAGTAATTTTTAGATTATGTAATCCAATAACGCTCTCAGATTGTTTTCATCAAGCCATTTTGGGCTCATTCAACTCCTGACATCCATTACATAATACTTGCTTACAGTTGACGGCAGCTAATAGCCAATTTTGCTTTTTCTATGTTGTTCGGGACTCCACTTTTGGTACTGCACATTAGATGCGAAGAACAATGTTGGGGTTTAGAGGGAATAAATAGCAAGGTACCCACCGCTGAGCTCAGAAACACACTGCTTATCTACTGCAAAGCATTTGATGACATCACAGAGTCACCAAAGGCGGGAAACGCTTCATATGTGCATTGTAGCAAATTTATGGGTCAGGTATGAGGAATGTGGAATGGAAAAAGGTGTTTGTTGTGGTTTCTGCCATTTTTTTTTTTTTTTGAGAAATTCTTCAGTCATCCTTGATTTGGCTCAGATGGAGACAACAAACGTGCAAACAATGAACTGGTAAACAACCATTTGTAGCCATCAAAGGACCTGCCTGATTATCCTGGGTATCACTCCAGGGACAGTTGACGGAGAATGCATTTGTTTTGTGGTTGTGGAAGCATGCAGAATTCGTTGGAGCGCAACTCGAACTGCATTTTTGATAAAGATTAAATTGCGGAAGGTGAGGATGTGAAGTAAAAGGAAGTAAACAGACTCTTTGTAAGGTTTAACCAACTAGCCATGACTAAACCATTAGCGTTCTGTTCCTGCCAGTGTTTGCTTTTTAGTCACTGAAGGGACAGAGCATAGATCATTAGCAGGGGTCGTACGCTGGGGTCTACGTAAGTGGCGTGTATTTGTGTGTTTACAGAGCTGCAAACCGCAACTAAATTTGCTGTTAGTAAAACCACCTGTCTGGAGCAAGTCCATCAGGGTCTGACATTTGAAGCGCCACAAAAACAGCGGGAATCAAGTCGCTGAGTGAAAAATGACTGTACGTTGTCTTAACAACAGCCAACATCTGCATTTAACCTTTCTTAAATGTTGCCTTTGCATTCAACATTCTTTTCTAGGGGCAAAATGCTCAGCAGACCACAGACCTGTCCTTTTTTTGGGATCAATGATCGCTTGTTTCACATCTGTGGACAATCAAACGAAAGGATGAGTTCAGAAAGCGTCTCTCAGGGACTCTCAAACCGGAGAATGAAAGAGCATGGGGTGACTTTTTTGCGCCAATGGAGAAGCTTTGATTTCATTGAACGGACAAAGACAAGTCAAAACAAAGCATTAAAATAAATGATTCTCCATTGTTCGATACAAGAGAGTCACAAAGGGAAGTAGAACTCTTCAGAGTCCATGGGTCCGGACGATGTGATGAAGTGCATGGGTGATTTTTGGTAAGATAGTATAGAAAAGCAAGAGAAAGTTCAAGTGTAAAAAGGTTAAAGGAAGAGTTCACCCAAAAATTAAATTCACATTTTTATTTACAAGATCCTTATGTCGTTTCAAACTCGTTTGGTTCAGAAGACTTGGAATATAAGCTGCGGGACGATTCTTTTAAAATGTTTTTTTCTGTGTTTCAAAGAAAAATTACATACACGTTTTAAGTAATAATGCCATAATTGTAATTGTTATAGATTTAATAGTTATTATTAATGTAAATTTATAGCAGTGATGGGAAAAATGGCTTTCGCTACTAAATCGCTACTTTTACATTAACCAGTAATCAAACTAATTACTGTTTCCCCCGTTACAACACTATTATTGTTACTGGCAATAAAATAATAATAATAAATATATGTTCTTACAATATTAGAATTTTATTTTTCAGTCTATCTGAATGGATGCGCAGTGCAGCTGTATTTGACGAACCATAAACTCTGTGAAGGCGCATGGGTTGCAAAGAAAGATGTAGAGTCTTTCGTAACATGCAGACATGACGCGCTACATGCAAACCACATTCTTTGCTGTATTAATGGATTTCCTTTGGAATTCTTTAACTTTTAAGAACTGCCGGTTTCTCTGGCAGTGGGCGGAGCTAATGTGCTAACGTCAATCTCATTGGCTGGCACGCACCTATTGTCTGTCCTGTTTTGATTTCAGAAAATCAATTCATGAACCCAGCAGCTCATAAATCCTTAGCGCGTTTTATATTGTTTTTAGTAGTAGAATTCGCAGTAGTTTAGTAATCTTTTTTTTTAATAGAAACACTAAATGATAAACAAGCACCACCATCAGTCTGAATTCAGTCAACGTGACAAATATGCATTTACACTTGGTAATTCTGATTACTAAAATTTAATCATCATATAGATCATACTAAATTACTTTGATTCTTGACTGACTGCTGCTATATGTCAGTATATAAATAGTGTAGATGCATGTACAATGTCTATTTCATTAATTTAACATTTAATATTTAAATTCAAGTTGTTGTTTTTTTTATCATTATAAAAGTAACTAATTACCAGGGAAAGTTATGCAATCGTTACTTTGCCTGGTAATTAGTTACTTTTATAATGATACAATGGTGGGAAGCAACTAGTAATTATAACTAATCACTTTTTTAAATAACATGGCCAACACTGATTAATGGTAATGTTAAGTGAAACTGCCATTACACAGACAAACATGACGGTTCATTAATCTGGTCTAGCGCTGTCACACTGTCATGTTTCCATGTGCTGTCTGTTTTTGTTTTGATTCCATATACATGTGTCATGCCTTGTTTTGTAGCCCTGCCTACTTCACTAGTGTCTCATCCCCTGCCAGCCACGTATCCCAGGTGTTTTGTGTTTCCTTCATTGTTCCTGTGTTCATTTAGAAAGTGCTTTCTGTGTTAACCAGTATCAGTCGTTGTATGGTTTAATGCATGCAGTCTCTGCGTATTCTCCAGCCGTTCCGTGTATCCTGTTATCTTGTTATTAAATATCTCACATTTCTCTGAATTCATATCTCCCCACCTTTACCTCCACTGAGAAGTGAAATACAGTGTTACAAGTGCAAGATACACAAAAACTCCTGATATAATCATTGAAGCTGACCTGATCTAATCACCTCTGACTGGCCATTGCATTCAGAAACATGTGATTGATTATAATGCTCAGAGGAGGACAAAGTACAGATACATATTGTAAAATATTACTCCAGTAAAAGTACTCCTTTTTAAATTTTACTCGAGTGAAAGTACAAAAGTACTTGTTTTTTTTTATGTACTTAAGTAAAAAAGTACTTTTTATACAGGCTACTTAATTTTATATAACACATATTTTTTATAATCTTACAGCTCAAAATACCTGAGATTTTTGACGAGCATGATGTAGTAATGTTTACTGTGAAGCTTATACTGCAATGTACCTGAGAGAAACTGATTTGAGCATCTAATTTTCACCAGTAAGAAAAAAGTGTTTTGAAGCTTAGTCTTTTGTTTTGCAGAAAGTCACAGAACGTTGTATATGACATGAGAATTTGAAGGAAAATATTATATATATATATATATTCTTCTCAAACCTGGTCTGTATTGTAAATACTCTTGGCCAACTGCCCCCAGAAGGCATTACTTCCCACTTTGATAATTACTGTATCACATCCTTTCTTTTTTCTCCTCAGATGTAACTTAATTATATCAAAAATATTTGGACATTATCTAAAAATGACTATAAATTAGCACCAGCAAGCTTGTTAGCATTAACGTTAGATAACAATATTTAGACCTAACGTTACTTATTTTCAGTATATGGTTCTGAATAAACATTCATATCTGTCTACTCGGCTATTTGATCCAAACAATATAAAAGGTTGAATGCGTAGCATTTTAATAAAACCGCTAACGTTAACATTACAGCAGCAGGGAATATGAACGTTTTTTGACCTGGAGACACTGATGTTGATGTCTACATTCCTTTCAGTGGACTTAAATAGATCACTCTTTACTGTAGTGTAACAAACTAAATATGATTTTCAGTTAAAGTTAGTATCTTACTTTACGCATCCTAAGTCCACGCGCCAGCTGTTCTTGTGAGTTCGTTCACTGGAGACTCGCTCTGAGCGGATCTTTTGAATCAGTGAGCTGTCGAGTCGAGAACAGCTGCAATCGGATTGTTCCAATTCGAGAATGAATCGTTTGGTGAGATTTGCGAACCGATTGAATAGGTTTATTAAAAACAATCAGTTTGTTAATGAATCGCTCGTCTGCGTCTCGCTTAATGTTCATAGAAAGCTGGAGTGTCCTTGACTGGCAGCTCCAGCTGGGCGTGACACTACTGACATAATCTTTTTTTTTTATTACATTTTATTTGGAATATTACTTGTGCACAATGCATATTTCGTATTACTAAGCCAAAAACGTGTGTAAATGTAACTTTTAATGAGGATTGTGTTTGCAATAGTTCCACTTTAGCACAATCAAGTATGTCCTTCATTGGACTTCAGCACTACTTCTGCACCATTAAAGTGTATTAAGTACAAAATTAGTTGTTCCAGTTTAGCAGACTATCCCCCAGTTTCAAAGACAAGGCTTACGCTAGTCCCAGACTAAATTGCATGTTTGAGCTGTCTCAGATGAAAATATCTTGCTTTGACATATCTTTAAACATGTCAGTGTCATTGTTCTGTGTTAAGATGCTCACCTGTAATATTTTATTATAAGGCATTTTTGTAAAAGTTGCTTAAATACCTTAATTTAACTAATTCCTAGTCCTGGCTTAAGCTAAACCCTGTTTGTGAAACCGTTTGTGAAGCCAGTTTAGTACAGGTGTACTAAAAGTACAAACACATGCCATTTTATTAAGTACATAAATATGAAAATGTATTTGTATTTGTATACTGAGTTGAAATAAATATATTTAAAATGCACTTAACTATATATAATTATATTTCCCCCCTTGGATTTGTGAGGTATTTACTGTATGTTCATCTTGGTTGTATTTTTGCCCTGAGGTTTTTTGACCCTAGTTTCTAACATGCAGATCTCATTTTTACCTTGGAATACATGCTTAAAAGTGATCAAAATTCTGGAAAAATTCCAGAAAATATTTTGCACTTCACCAACAGCAAATTCAATACAAACCTGGTACTGCTATCCTTCCTGATGTTGGGTGGTCCATTTCCAAAATAAGGCCATTGTGAGCAACCTGGGAATCGAGACAAAAGAACGTGAGCCAGAGACAATTACTCGTGCCAGGTTTTTTACACTCCTTTTCTTGAAGCTATTAACTCACTGTCTTCTCAAAGACCACACAAATTTGCCATCTTAGCTTTGACTTTTTCAACACTGAGACATCTTTAATTTTACCAAAGAAAAACAAGGTTGACAGCTAGAGATTTATAAAGGGTAAAGGATTGTCACGGATGAACTTATCTATTGTTTATCCTTATTTTGATTTTGCACATACAAACATATCTTTCTCAACCTGGTGAAACCCCAATAATTACATTAAACAATACACCAAAAAATGCATTTCTATTAATACAATTAGTAGTTTTGTCAGTTAGAAAAAGAGCAGACCTAATGATTTAAGTTTTAAAGTTATTATATAAATAAATATAATAATTATGCTACTGTTCAATAAATACATTTATTTAGTAAGGATGCATTGATCAAAATGACAAATTTGTTTATGTTTACATCAAATCAGCATATTAAAATGATTTCTGAAGGATCACGTGACACTAAAGACTGGGGTAATGATGCTTAAAATGCAGCTTTGTGGTAAAAGAAAAGATCTAAAACAACTATTTAAATATGAATAATATTTACAACTGCACTAAAAGTTTAAAAACATTGAAATGTGAGTTTATAACTTTCCATAATTCTGTGATTTTTTTTGTTTGTGATGGATTGTTTAACCACTCGTTTCCATACAAAGAATATAAATACAGAGATACAAACAATAAGCTCAAAGTATTTTTAGACCATTCAGTAACTTTACTGGA
This sequence comes from Enteromius unitaeniatus, assembly GCA_032359435.1. NCBI lineage: Eukaryota > Metazoa > Chordata > Actinopteri > Cypriniformes > Cyprinidae > Enteromius > Enteromius unitaeniatus. Next base: position 1,899,584 of record JAUMHI010000070.1, read on the forward strand.
AGTTATCACCAAAAATGCCGCTATTTCCAGAAAATCAAGTCACTATCCTGTGAACGAACATCATCATCTGAAACTACCGCATGGCTTCAGAACACACAAATACACAAGTCATATGGATAATGTTGTGCTTCTTTTTCATGCTAGTTTTTCGTTTGACAGTATCCATCCCGTTTCATTTTCATTATGAAAAACAGTTGCCAGCGTATTCTCAAATATCATGGTCTTGTGCGTGGCGGAAAAAAAACAAAGTCATACAGGTTTGGAATGACACAAGAGTGAGCACATGATGACAGAAGGTTCATTTTTGACTGAAATATTCCTTTAATCCCCTAAATCGTGTGTGGGTAAGGATGAAAGGAAATGTATATGAAAACAGACGATGTGCTGGAGTTTGGCATCTTTTCCTGTTGTTCTGTTTGGCTCATGAGACCCCAAATGCCACTCAAAGTCTGGCGTCGGTCCCACCAAAATCCAGGGCTCTATGTAGTCTGTCACAGTGCATTAGTGTCATTAGCACTATAGGTTCTCATGTCACTGAGCTGAAGCCAGACAGTTATGTAAGATGATGTCCAGACCACCAGACGTGGATGACACCCTTGTGTTCTCTCTCGCTCGATCTTTGCTCTTCTCCTCTCCAATGTTTTCCTCTACACTCTGTGTACTTTCCTGACTCTTCTGGGGAAAGTTACAGATTTTGTGAGATAGGAGCTCTGCACGATGTCATGCATTATTTAGAGGCGGTTTGAATGCGTGGCTTGTATGTCTCTCTTATGATGTGATCATGGGTAATGTGAGTGTTACGGATGTGGCTTCTGATTAGAGTCATTCATTCAATCTTCTTCTCTCTCTTCTTTTTTTCCCCCTCTCGACCATGTTTTCTTCACTGCCTCATGCAGGCTGTACTCTAAATGATTTTCTATGTCCATTATGACTGTTTCTCATCAGATTTTACAATATGACAGCAATGATATCCAGGCTTTAATTCATGACAGATTGCAGGATGTCAATGGTCGTTCACGCTTGCTTTGATTTTATTATGTTAGTGTTTTCCTAGCTGTGTCTTAAAACACACACACACACAATTATTATTTTAGGTTCGCTAGCAATATGGATACACCATATTGCATTAATTGAGAACTGTAATTTTATATTTTCTTTTTCTAAAAATCATGAAAAATAATATAACGATGCACATTTTTACTGTGGATTTTTACAGTTCAGGACTTGAAATCTACACAACAAATGGCATTCGACATAAATAAATAAATAATAAAAAGTAGGTTTCAATGTGACCTGCATACATATAACAAAAAGAAATAGCTGAAATCTATTTCAGGTAAAGAAACACCTGATTATGTAATCAACTGCTGTGCTCCCATTGGCTCCTGCTGTGTCACATGGTCACACTGCAGGAATGTGGCCAGAACATTGCAGTGCATCAGTCAAGTGACACGATTTCTAAGCGGTTGTCGGTGAGCATGCTAAAACTATCCAAGACCTTCTATTTTGCTTTTGAAAACAAATCTCAAATAGAGTCTCAGATGGCAGAAATCACTGTAAAAGTCCAACATGTGTGCATAATGCTTCAGTCAGTCTGATCATATTCATCAAAGAAAGCTCAGTTCTGGCATCTGAGAAAGGCTTTGCTTATTTTTTTGTATCACAGGCTGTAATATGGAAACGGTTAAATCAAGCTGGATCATTGGGCTCCTGGCCATGGAGCCATACATTCACAACTAGTGTGTGCATCATCCAAAATATCCGCTGCACGCCTTTGAAATGCAAATCACTGAACGGAGGAAGGAAAGGTGGAGTAAATGCACGGCAGCAGAGCTATTTTGTGGTGCGCTTGGATGATGCACAGCAGGAAGAATCAACTGACAGACAGCTCTGTGTTACAATTGGAAAGAAACAAAAATGCCAATAGCGGACAGGAGAGAGATAATGGGTAGTGCACGGTCAAAAAAGAAGGGACCAGGGTAATGATGATGTGTTTTCCAGGGAAAAGCTTAGTAATGGATCCGATGGAATAAATCTTTTTCAGGAGAGAACAGAGGGGGGTCTACAGTCCCGCACTGATGAAGGTGACCCTGTGACCAGCGACAGAAACAAGCCAAAGGAATCTCATATTTGTGTGTGTGTTTCACAGCTGGGGTGACTGTTAATGTATGCTGAAATTATATATAAAAAAAAAAAGATCAGCATTATTTTTTAATGTGTTTTGTTAGTTATGTTTTAGTTGCTTGTTGCTATAATGACATGCTTCTGACAGATGCCACTTAAAGCTTTGTGTTTTTAACATTTATGTAAAGCAGCATTTAAAACCTTCCAAAGATAGATTTAAATAAATTAATTAGTCCTTAACTTTTATATATTTTAGCTAGTTGCCAAGGAAATATTTACTAACTGAATACTAACTGAAACTATGATATACAACTGGAAACTATTACATCAAACTAAAAAAATATGAAATATCCAAATAAATAAAATAAGTGATTAAACCAACAATATGTGTATTATTAATATAATTCTATTATTAATGGAAATAAACACAATGGCATAGTCAGATCCAATCCATATCCAGACCAGATGATGGACCTAGACCCAGGAACAACCACAACAAAGCCTTTGAATATCAGTGAAAGCCACAGCAATTAGACAAGCCCTTGGCACAGATCCTCAGAAAAGACCTCAACGACTAGACAAGTTCTCAGCACAAATCCCACGTCATCTCAGGGCCAGATAGGAACACAACACTGTTTTTAATAAGATACATGGTCATAATTCTTACAGCCTCTGATAGGCCAGCTGTTTCATACTGGCTAAACAGCAACACTGCCTTTATATTTCAGCTTGTTGGACAGACTACAACGATCTCTCAATGCCAGTGTGACGTATCTCGCTCTGTAAAGCAGAAGAAGCTGGAGAGTATCAGTCTACAACTCTGACTTTTGATGCAAGAGGAATCATTAGCTTATGCCAGATGAGAACTTGGTTCGATCTAAAATTGTTCTATCTTATTGTTTATAAAATGTATAATATAAAATAAAAAAATGGATATTTAAATTAATCGTTAATCAGCTTCGACTCAGTTAACTACTTTTTTTAGTAGACTGTAGTTTAACCGTATTTCACCTGTGCTTTAGCTATTATGCTACAGTGTTACAGTAGCATCCAACCACACTTCAATGTCTGAAATTACTTCCTGTAATATTGTAATATGTGAACATGTCATATGGTATTTACAATTAGGTTTACGTGAAGTGAATCGGTCGATCTTAAAAAGCAGCAAAGAAATGAAACTACTCATATTCCCAGTAAACAAATGCAAAACATGTGGAATAGTTCAACAAATCATTAATCACACATGGTTACACACTGCAAGCTGAAATTATTTCATGAACAGACGTGATTCTGTCAAGGTTCTCAAAGACGAATGGAAAAGTTGGAAAGTATCCTTTAGATCCGTCTGCGCTCAATGCAGGAGAGAGCGAAATTTCTTGCCTCATCCTCCCATTGCAGATTTAGAGGAGGCAGGCTGGGCTTCTCCTTTATGAATTATTCGGTCAGAGTGACTTTGCCTAGGAATATGATGACCTGAGTGACGTCAGAAGCTCTGTGGATTGACATGTCAGAACGAATAGAGAGAGATCTGAGAGCTTCATCCGCTCAAAGCCCTCAGATTCATTAACTCCACGAGAGCACACAGACAGATGAAGAAAGAAGTAGTTCAAAGGTGTTGATGGCTGATGGATAAGAATAGAGCGCTGCTGGGATGACGAACACTTGTGAGACAAAACCAGGAAATAACTTTGCGTTTGAGCACTTCCGCTTACATAATCCGGAAGTCAGAGCGCTTAAGGACATCATTAACATCAGAAAAGGCCTGAAAGCTCTTAAATGCATCAAAAGAATTTCAATTTGGGTTGCAAAGATCAACAAATGTTGTATGAATGTCAGTGAATCAACATGAGGGTGGGTAATTAATGACTTTTTTTTTTTTTTGGGTGAACTAAAAATAAACCCTTTAACACTGAAAACCTGGATGTGTGTGATGCTAATGTTCAAAAGCAACAGTTTTCAAATCTTCCAGAATATTAATATTGTTTTGACATAACATGATATCAAGTAATTGTGCAAATAATACAGTTAAAAAACCAAAAAAAAAACCCATACAATTTGAGTAGATTCCCATTGACATGTTCTTGATTAATTTGCATGCAGTTCATATCATATACAGTACTCACAGGTCAATTTATTGAAAGAACCAAACTATTGTTACAGAAGCAGACTCTATACAGTATATAAGATGGTTATTTATTTCACAGCAGAGTATGACAATGGATGAAGACAATGGCAGAGGTGAGTGTCGGAGATTAGAATGGTTTGAAGTGGTCGAGTGCAGTATAATAAAGTCCGTCTTTGTTTTTAACAGAATCAAAGGAGCATAGGCGACACACTGAGACGATGGAGAATTCAAGGGAAAGGGAACGCTGTGATTGGCTGGGTGCAGAACCTGGCAGATCTGTGATATTACCCCCTCCTCCACAGCCTTCTCTAGAAGGGCGACCTCGCGGTGGCCTTCCTCTTCCCCTGGGTGCTGGTCGATCTGGATAAGTGGAGTGAAACTCTTCTAAAAGAAAAGGATCTAAAACATTTTCTCTTGGCACCCAGGATCTCTCTTCGTGTCCATAGCCTTCCCAATCCATCAAGTACTCCAGCCTGCCACAGCAACGTTGAGAGTTCACAATCTCCTTGACCTTGTAGATCGCTCCTTCATCCACAATTAGAAGAGGAGGGGATTCCTCAGATGGGCCGGGCTCTCTGGGGAGAGAGACGAGGTCATAATGTGGTTTTAACAAGGAAACGTGAAAGGTGGGATAGATTCTGTACTGTAGTGGTAGTTGAAGTTCGTAGGTGACAGGGTTGTTCTGTTCCAGGTTGACCGAGGGGCCAACAAACAGCATGCTGACAAACCATTCTGACCTGGTTGATAGGCTGGTGCTTCAGATCTCCGTTGGTCGGCTGTGATTTTTTTGCCTGTGCACTGCCAGTTGCAGATGGTGATGAGCATCGTCCTAGACTCTCTCACTCTGCCGGAAAAAGTAGTAGTCTACTGCGGGAACATGTGAAGGCTCTACCTGCCATAGGGACTTGAGAGGGCTGGAAACCAAGTACGCACTGGAAGGGAATGAGACCAGTGTATGCTTGACATAGGGAATTCTGTGCGTACTTGGCCCAGACCAAAACTGTTTCCAGGAGTCCTGGTGGCCATGGCAGAATGTACGGGGGAAGCACCCCACTTCTTGGATCTTTCGTTTCGCTTGACTGTTGGTTTGTGGGTGGTCTCCGAACGCAAGACTTACGGTCACACCTAGGAGTTGGGAAAAAAAAGATTTCCAGACTCTCGAGATGAACTGCAGCCCCCGATTCGATACAATGTCTTCAGTAATTCCATAGAATTACATGAGAGTTCACTCTCAGTAACAACAAATGTGTGTTCTTTTGCAAAATAAGGAAAATAAAAAGTGTGCGTGATTTTTCTTTGTTCTCTCCGCAAACAGTTTTTAAAAAGCCGTTACTAAAATGAACTGAAACTCTGTGAAAACGTGACATACAGACATGAGAAACATATCTAGAGAAAGCTTGAAGTGTCTGCTTTTAAATGCAGTAAGTGCACGTTGAAAACAAATATTCTTTGTTAATGTAATGAGTAAGTAACCAACACTATACTGAGTTTCTCAATCTGATCTCATTCATTTTAATGTGACCACGTTCACGAGCTACAATCGCTTTGTTATTCCAATCTCAACTGAGACGCGCGCAACATGAACACGCCCACAACAGCTCATGTGCACAGCGCGGACGGACAGACAAAACAAACAGCGCTGACTTCAGCAAAGAAGATAACAGATGGATTTACCTCAAGATGCGGCGTGCAAACTGTTCCAGTCACTCTCATGAG
>JAUMHI010000070.1:1907456-1946285 GCA_032359435.1 Enteromius unitaeniatus
ATTGAAATGATTTTCACATCATTCTGAAGTAAATATTCTAACATAATAGGCTGGTTACTCTAAATTCTTATTCAGGAGCATTCACTATGGCTTGGATGGCCTTATTTTAGAAAGTTTTATTTTCTCAAAACTTAGTAACTACGCATAATATTTTTTTTCTAAAAACTGCATCCTGGTCACATATTATTGTAGCACAGTTTCTGCTGGTCAATAGAATGTTATAAGTAGCTGAAATAACCCCAAATATCAGAGCATGTCCAAACATCTCAAGGACTCCAAAAATCACCTCAGACTCCAGAGGGTTAAAAAGGAGTTCAGCAGTCTCCATGGCTGTGGGTAAACTTCTGAGAGGTATCATACCACAGAATTTGGAAAATCGTTTAGTGAGGACGAGGAAGCATGTGTTACCATCGGATACCATCAGTCAGTGTCACCATTCCTGTCGAGTTTGCGGTTACCGATGTTATAGTTCCTCTCCGCTGGGCTTAGCTTACGGGAGAAATAAGCACATAAAAGAAGTCGAGCTGGGGTCCCCTACTGCTGGTAGAGTACCGCTCCTACCCTGTGAGTAGAGGCATCTACCTCCACGACGAAAGGGATACTAGGATCAGGGTGAATCAGGAGTGGAGCAGCTTGGGCTGCTGCTGGTGTCCAGGACAGATACTTGGGATCTCCTTTGAGGGGTGAAGTGACGGGGCTAGACAACATGCTGTAGTTCTGAATGAACCAATGGTAGATGATGAAGAATCCTAGGAAGGAGTTCTTTGATGGTGGATGGAGTGGGCCAGGCAGTGACATCATTCACCTTCCCCTCGTCCATGCAAACACCAGTCTGATCGATAATGTACCCCGGAAAATGGACTGAATTTTGTTGAAAGGAGCATTCCAATTTGGCTTGTTTAGCTAAACTAGTAGAACTTAGATAATCCGTGAAGAAAGGCATAAGGTAAGTATAGAAGGTAGTTACCTTGAGCATAGAGTTGTTACCTTGAGCTCAGCCATCTTCTCTCTGGTGTCCTCAGCTTATATGCAGAGTGCTTGATTGAACACAGGTGTCATTAATACCTAATTAGGTCACTAGGAGTGTGTGAAGACGGCTGAGCTGGGATCAGTAGACTATGACCGTGTGACAAGCAACCAGTCACGCCACATTAGTGACAAAATGTAAAAAATGTAAATCTAATACCTTACATCAAAAAAAAAAAAAAATTATTTAGGTCAAAATTGCGATTTGCGATACGATATATAAGTGGTTTGACTCAACTTGCTTGTTATAAAGGAAAATGCACACACAAATTACTAATAATGCTGAAATCTGCATTTCTCAACTGAGATACAGTATACAGTGCAATCTAACAACAACAAATTAAAACTAAATTGTACAAAAATAAATAACAGTAACATCTTTTCATTACTGAATTAAATAACATCAAACTAACATTAAAATAAAATAAACAAGTCAAAAGTACAGATAAACAAGAACGATGATGCCGAAAGATGCTTGTCTGCAGCCTGCAGTACCAGCTGCCAGAATGAAAGCATAATTGGCGCGCTGCTCCTGCTCTGAATACGCACCGATTATGCGTGCAGTGTAAAGCCGGCGTGTTTAGTGCGCCGCTTAATTTGTCTAATTGCATCTTTGCGTTGACTTCACATGTAAATGACTCTTACCGCTTCATTCGCATCTGGTGTGAGCAAGAATGAATGTCTTGTTGCGTACTAATACATTTATTTATTTAATATAATCGCAACATTTTTTGTAATGTAATCGCAAAGGCTGACATCGCGATTGCGATATGATTAATCGTGCAGCACTACTGGATGGCATACGGGCTACAAATAATGTTTAGTAAAATAGAGTAAATGATCAATCTTGGGACTAAAGCATCCACACTGAGATCATTAAAAGTGTCAACCCAGCCCTTGTCAACAATAGAAAGTTGATTATTTGTGTGAATTCTTCCTTTTGTTTAGCGCCACAGTAGTCAGTACAACGGCAGGCCCGATTTAAGGAGGACTTTTCAGTCACTCTGCATTCCTGTAATGAAAATCTGTTACAACCACAGGCACACAATTACACTTCTCTGAACTGTAAAGTGGCTCTAACCTCAAACAAACCTCAAAATCAGCAGCCTTTGTAGCCAGCGCTTATAAATTCGCGACTTAATCATAACTAAATATTAAATCTGACAGTGGCTTCCGTCTTCTCGGTGGCACTAAAAGCACTAAATAATCAAACGAAACTGGCAGGCCCACAAAGTCATTTCAAGTTTTGTGAGACATGTGGACACCAAATCTGAAGCCTGAAGCCTGCGACCGTCTGTTAAACTCTCACCGCGTGGAGCAATAAAGACACATGTGCCAGCGAGCGCCTGGCACGGCGGCTCCATATGTGTGCCCTGTTGCCCCTGCCGTGTGGTTTCAAACCAGATCGCTGTGTCTGTGTGCTGTAAAAGTTCTGTTTATTTGTGTTTCTCTCACGTTTAATGGCTGCCTCCGAGGCCTTCTTTCATCCCGAGAGCCGGGTTCTCCTCCCCCCGCCGCTCTGCGCTTCAAGAGACGACAGTTGGAGTGCTGTGGTGGCGTAGGAGTAATAAAAAAATAATAAGGCTCAAACGTTGATCGATGGCTTTAATTTAAACATCATACATGTGTTATTTTTGGTCCATCAGAATTTATTACGCTTGCACTTTCCGTTTTATGACAGTCAATGTGGTGCGTACGCGAGCTGACATGAAAGTTAAAGCAATCAGCTCCTGCCTATGGATCGAAGGAGGAAGGAGCTATTACATGGAGTCATTAGGTGTCACGTTGTCAAGCACTAGTGATATATGCTATACTGTTTGCATGCTTGAGTTATGGGATTCAGAGCATTAAGATGACTACTGCAGGCTGGGAATTGCGAAGGGAATGTATTTTTGTGTAATGTAATGGTAATTAGAGAGCTTGTAGGATTGTATTGGGATTCGCTAACATCCGTAAAGGGATAATATATATATATATATATACACAACTTTTATTCTTTCAATTCCGAATTCTTCTTTTCTCACAATTTCAAGAAATAAACTCAGAATTGCGCAATATATATATATATATATATATATATAAATAAATAAACTTACATTGAATTCTGAATAATTACAAAGAATAATTGGAGTAATTGTACGCCCTAATTGTATCAATATTTATTTATAGAAATATTTTTTTTAGATTTGCAAATAATTTATTTAATTGACAATTTAGTTGTATTATTTTTTTAGGTTTTAGAAATAAATATCTGGGTATCCCCAAGAATATTGCATATTGTTAAGCAAAGATACACTAACAATAGTAAATTCTGCAAATTAAAATGTATAGAAGCTTGTTTATGCAATGGGATAAAACAAACAAACTGTGACTTTGTCTGATAATTCTGACTTTTGCGAGAAACGTGAAATTGCGAGAAATGAACTCAGAAATAAGCAAAAAAATACAAAAATAAAAATACGTGAGACATAATCTAATAATAACCCCAAACTAATTTGAAAATTATGAGATATAAACTCAAAATATCTGGAAAGGAAACTTGTTTGTGCATAACAATCAAAATAATTGCTGCTTTTTATCTCACAATAATTTTCTCAGAACTGTGAGGTACTCAGAAATACAAGAAAATTGATTGCCAAAATATAAACTCAGAATTACAAAGAAAATTGTTTTCCAATTATGTTACTTTTATGGCTCGATTGACTTTTTTTTTGTAGAAAAAATTTAGCTGGATCCACCATACAAACAGACTTAATTTAAATTATATTTTATCATAGGTTAAATGCATTTTTCCAGGATGATTATTTATTTTGCTTTCGATATTCAAATCCAAACTAGGTCTGCGCAGTTGACATCTGCATCGAGAACTAAGACGGAGTTCTGCATGCCCTCTTCTGAAAACAATGCAACTGTTATGACAATCTAACACAGACGGATTGTGACTCATAAATGCAAGGCAGTGCAAATTTAGATCAAATGTATGAGTTTAACATGGACAGAGTGTTATGGAAAGTTTGCTTCAGAAGTGGGCATGGAGAAACAATTAGCTAAACCATCGGTCACTGGCAACGGATGATATCAACCCTGGCAACCCAGGATTCATTGAAGGAAAAACACTGGTTACACGGCAGTTTCTAAGGTGTTCAGGGTGCTTGCTAGAGTGTTTCATGTCTAAATTACAACAAAAAAAAAGAAAAAAGAATAACTATTTTGAGTCTGTCATGTCTTTTGTTTGTTAATGAAAAGTGTTAATCCTTGCCTTGATAAGAAGCATTGAAACAGATATCAGTCCAATCACTCAAAACACTCAGGATGTGGTTTGAGACGCATTCAAGACGTGACTTGGCTAAGTGTGAATGTCTTTGGTTGTTCAGGCCTCATACAGTTCATAAACTTTACATCTTCCCAATGGGATTGCATCAGCATTGTGAAGTCGGGGAGTTTTGTAGACGACAAATGAGCGAAAAATCATTAAAAAGATAATACGGAAGAAGTAAAATCCAAAGACCAAATGTCGGGTTCAAGGAATGTTTTTTTAAATGTTTGACTGACCTAGATGATCAGTATATACTATGTGTAAGTAGTGTGGACTGTAGATTGCTTATGAACTTCAATAATATATCTATGAGATTGTATTACGGTATTATCATCCACAATGCAGATACTGTACATCAGATTGCTTAGAATTTCAGTAGTGCACCTTTCCTCAACAATAAGCTTGATTTGATATATATATATAAGCAAACAAATAAAATGCACATTTAAATGTTTGGAGTATATATAAAATACAGTAAAAGTTGTATACAGTGAAAAGTAATTAAATATTGTAATATATTAAAAATATATATATTTATTCCTGTGATCAAAATCTGCTGGTTGGCGACTTTAAAAAATAATTGTGATTATTATAAATGTTGAAGTTGTGCTGCCAAATATTTTTTTAGGGATAGTTAATGAATGGAAAGTCTAAGATAAAAGTATTAATTTCTTTACAGAATACTGGGGTCAAAACAAGCAGGCGCGGTTTTAAGTAAACTGAATCTGAACTTGTTTGTCGCATATTTGCAAGTTCTAGAAACCAAACTTTTTTCGAGTACAGTTGTGAAACATGCAAACACATGATTCTGCACAAAATAAAGTATATAAAACAGTCTGCACACAGATCAAACAATACCACTAAAAGTATGTCTCACAGAGTCAACAAATCTCCACGGACTTCTGTACACTGGTCATTCGCTAATACTATATGAACATGTCGCGGTCAGGTTACGTCATCAGGGAGCTCCGCGCCAAGACAGGAAAACAACTGCATTATTTCCCAAAGTGTGCCTATGTGCTTTTCTCTCCACGAGTGCTCGAGCAGTGGGTTCACTGGAAAATACTCGACCCCGAAAAATTCCAGTTAATGCGCAACACCACCACCATCCCCACAGCAGAGTGAAATCCCACAACATTCCCTGCGGCGTTAATGCCTTTTCATTGTTTCGTCAATGATCTGTTTGCTTATTAGGTCATAAAATTATTACAAAGAAGTATAATGGCAGGTCACGTGTGGATTATAGTGCCACGCTAAACTGTATTCAGCCAGGGCCTATTTAACTAAAGTCTAAGACCATGAGACCATCAATTATTGGAATGAAAACCTAATACAGTCCAGATGTGTCCTGCTGGGTTTCAGAGAAGCTGCACTGAACACAGATTCTTTCATCCTTTCTAAGTATCGAACTGGTGAGACTAGTACAGGGTTCTGGCTAATTATGGTAACATGCAAAGCTTCCTCAAACCCAAATCAAGCCCTGATACTGCTATACAAAGGTGTTAAGCCTGATATTTGAATTCTGTCTTTTCGGCCTATATTACATATGTATCAGTACCCTGGAAGAATCTAACGTGTCTAAAGATCACAGATAGCATCAAGAGTAGTGATCCAGACATGGCTTCAAGAGCGCTTCAAGAGACCTCCCGTCCACTTTTTCTCTCTGTGCAAATGTGTCACTAATGAATTCAATGAATCACATTTACAATAGTTTACAACCCTGATTGCACTGTAATCCAAGTTGGAATTTGATCCAAACGCTTGTCTAAACCAGCCTCATTATATTTCTTACAGATGGCCCACTTAAGCTCCCGTTACATCTAATTGCAACCGTATGAATCCAACGTGTCATGAATGCATCTGCTCAAAGCGCTGGAGATTTTGAGCTGCCAGGTGTCTTTGAGGTTTGGGCACCGATGTATGAGTCCGGATCAGGATTGGTATCGGCATCACGCATTCCTCGTTTTAGTTGCTTATCCTAGTGGGGGGTTTTCCTCCATCTTTGTTGATCAAACGATAACGCTATGATGAGAACATCGTGTGTTTTGTGGCTTGAATGAAACAAGCTAAAACTTTTTTCTCCGTCTGTCCAAGCTCATTCCTTGCTTTCATTTTTCTTTTCCACACACGTGTCAAATCGACTTTCACTTTCTTTTGATATTAAGGCAGCTTATATGAAAGGATTAATCCACATGGTCCTGGGAGATGGATATGATAAAAAATACATGAAGGCAGCTTGTCAGTGTTGTATGTGGTCATAATGAACAGAGATTCAGAAGAAAGAGGTGCTGGGACTTTAAATTCAACTATTTATGTGCCGAAAAAGCGGCATGTGTTTGGCCAACAACATTTGGATTTCATTTGGGTGCCAAACAAAACCCAAGCACAAGCGTTCTGTCTTTTTATTTTTATATGTATAAATTAGAAGCAGACACCTCCGGCGAAGCTCATTTGTCTGTCTGTGTGCGGCGCAAGGCTTTGATTGCATCTCTAGGCTCTCTAATGACGATGGCTTATCTCCGGGCTGAACGTCTGACAAACACTGCTACGCTCCGGTCACAAGGAAGTGTTCACCGCACTCCTCTGGATGAAAGTGAATGGGAAATGTTCCAGGCCTGCGAGCTCATACGTCTCCACGTTTGATTTTAGCTCATTTCCTCTGCTTTGACGGCACATGCGCTGGACGTTAGCCTCATCAAGGAGCTTGTGCGGTGGTAAGAAGATATACGTATAACAAGGTGAACTCGGGTGATGTGTTTACTGCAGGGTTTGGTGAATGCAAACATGTGGGGAGTCTGACACTCAAAATATCTGACTGAAAAAAAGAAAAAAACAACAACTGTATTTAGACTGTAAGGCATAGCTTATTACTACATTTATTTAGTATTTGTACTGCCGGTATTTAATTAGTTTGATTTACTGCTGACTCCTCTTTGTCTGTGAATGGTGCTGTGTAAATACATTCCATTTAGTTAATACACCGCCCAAAATGATAAAAGCAATACTTTTGTTTTTGCCACCATTTTTCATGAGCTGAACACAAAGATCTAAGACATTTTCTGTGTACTCAAAAGGCCTATTTCTCTCAAATATTCACAAATCTGTGTTAGTGAGCACTTCTCCTTTGCTGAGATAATCCATCCACCTCACAGGTGTGGCATATCAGGATGCTGATTAGACAACATGAATATTGCACAGATGTGCCTTTGGCTGGCCACAATAAAAGGACACTCTAAAATGTGCAGTTATATCACACAGATGTCACAAGTTTTGAGGGAGGGTGCAGTTGGTTCCTTTCTCTAACAATTTGGCAGTACAACCTACCGGCCTCACAACCGCAGACAACACCATCCTCCACATCCAGCATCTTCACCTGATCGTCTGAGACCAGCCACCAAGACAGCTGCTGCAACAATCAGTTTGCATAACCAAAGAATTTATGCACAAACTTTCAGAAACGGTCTCAGGGAAGCATATCTGCATGCTCGCTGTCCTTATCGGGGTCTCGACCTGACTGCAGGTCCTTGAAGCTGAAAACATCCCAGTTGTTGCATGGCCAGCATACTCACCGGACATGTCATCCATTGAGCATGTTTGGGATGCTCTGGATTGGAAAGTCTTAGATCTTTGAGTTTAGCTCATAAAAATATGTGCAAAAACAAAAGTGTTGTGATTATAATTTTGGTCAAATCTATCATTTTGACCCATACAAAGTTTTTTTTGGCTATTGCTACATATTTACCCAAGCAACATAAAACCGGTTTTGTGCTCCAGGGTCAGAATATTTTACATGTGTCATTAGAAAAAAAAAATCATAATATAAATAGCATAAACATAATATAATTTCGTATAATTAAATGTATTTAAGATAAATACTTTTAGAAAGCCAACAAATCAAACATTTTGTTGACAAGCATAATTTTAAATAAATACATTTATTTTTAAGCAACAATAAATAATTTTGAGAAACCTCTGGCACATTTAAATCTTTTTTATTGTCTTTGTCACTGACCCATGAAAGCAATAAAAATCATTATTTTAATTTTCTGTTAAACAAATAAAATTATTCATCTGATAGATAAATTTATGAATTTATCTTCTTCATGACTTATGAGCAAAACATCAAGAAACAGAGAACACATGTTTGTTTGGTGTCATTAGTCATGTCAGCAGGACTAACGGCCCATAATAATATAAAACCAAGCACAGACATAGAAAAAAATAAGCTTTTCCAAAGAAGCATCTGAATGCATGCAAGATTTACTTATTTGTCCAGTGGAAAATGCAAGTGGAAGAGTGTGTTTTATGTTTTTTTTTCCAATAAATTCAAAGCAAGTGCGATTGATACATGTTCCTAAAGAACATAAAATATATTACATTCTCCAAGGTCTTTCAATTATAAAGCTTGAGTCTATATTAAAATGGCCCTGGCTGAGTTTTCTGGACAGACAGCCACTGTTTCCCAAGACGGCAACTGATACTTCCTATTACATCTCCAAAGGCCTACAGACTACGAACAGGCTCTAGTCAGAGTAAAGCCCAAGAGAAGCGCCTGAGGTTAGGCTATACTGTTGAAACATCCAATTTACCGCACACATTTCTTGGCCCTTCCGTTTTAAACCCAACGACATTACAAACAGCCCAGAGACGGCAGTGTTGACCTTCGCCGAGCTCAGATGGGAGTGAAGAACGATCAGGAACTCCTGCCTCAGCTCTGATCAAATGCTTCACAGCTTCTCACCTCTCTCACTACCAAAGGAGGATCCGGGGATGATTCTGTCTGAGCCAGCAACCGAATGTGTGTCTTGGCACGAGGCTCAGACTTTACAGACGACTGGAAGACAGCTGTCTGCAGAGGCATCGGAGTAACAGCAGAAATGGGTTAAGGTGTGTTGAATAAGGAAGCTCCACTTTTGATTAATGACTGTGTAAACATCATTTGATATCGTTGCATACTTGAAGAAAAATTTCCAAAAGATGGAAAGGAAACCCCTCTAGCTTTGGGGGATCTGTTGGGCACACATGTGATTTGACGGTGCACTTGTCAGCAAGGCATTACTGAACAGATACAGTGCATCCAACCTTACAGGTATTAAAAGAATTCAAGGTCTCTCATCATCAGCCAATTCCAAAAAGGCTCATGAAGGGATCCATCATTTATTGATGAGATATGTGATGAAAGAACCCACATATGCACTTCTATCTATAGTCTTGAGCCAATCTGGCTTCAACATAATGGGGAATTTGACTATAAAAATGCTGCTAAATCAGTGCTGAGAAAAGCATTAAGAGTTATGCCCAATGACTATCAACGTTTGGGGTGTAGAATGACGATAAAGGCTACACAGTAACAAAAGCTGACGAGGCAAGGACATTTCGAGAGTAGAAAAGGTATAAAACAAATGTTGCTCAGGGGAAAGGGAGGGAAAGCCCTCCGTCAAGCTGAACTTCCTCAAGTCAGCGTGCCCAAGAAAACAAAAATGGCTGAATGTGTCCAAGAGGCCATAGCAGAGACAGGATCTACCTAATGTTTACACAGGTGGGCTTTTATTCAGCCATGTGGTTGGCAAAGAGAAAGGCAGACTGGGATAGGAAAGTGTGATAAAAGTCAAACTGTGATAGACAGGGAGATACCAAGAAAGGGAAGAAAGTGGTTATGTAACAAAAACAATTATGAGAAAAAGTTATTGATTCATTGACAAGAAATTCACTGGATGAGGATTGGTTGGCCTGTGAAGGTGGCTTCAGAAGGCCAAGCAGTAACAAAAAGATGTGGTTTTATCTTTTTTATGCTTAAAACAAATCCACAAAAAAGTAAAAACTATACACTAGGGTAAGCAACCTTGACAATTCAAAGGAAACAACAAACAAGACCACACAAAAGTATGAAGTTGTAAAAATAGCTTATAAACAGCAAAAAGTTGGAAATAATGAAGAGCAAGGTGGTCATTTTTTAAATAACTCAAATATATTGATGCTCCAGAATGCATTACACCATGTCTACACAGGCAACAGCTAAAGTCTGTCTACACTGGATATGACGAAGCGACCATTGAAAATCATTTGAAACTTGTTTCAAAACATCATAAATAGAACGCAGCGCTAGTTTTCTGTCGGGAATTTGTCATGTTGCGTTGCAACTCATCTAGTTTAGACAGCAAAATATGCTACGTCACCCAGAGCACTGCCCACCCATTCCTCATCACCTGAGTTATAATCATGGGCACCTGAACTCGATTAGCCACGCCCTTTAAAATTGACTCTCAGTCATTCTTGTCACTCTTGTCGGGTCTACTGTTTACACTCCTAAGACGATAGCTCCTTACCATGCCATTTTCCCCCATTGAACTTCCCCTATCCTATGCTCTGTGGATTCTACGTGCCACTCTTAACTGGACACTCTCCTGCTTATAATCACAAGGACAGTCAGCTAAGCTATCTCAATTGCCATTTATCTCTGATTCTGTGTATTCATCGATCTGTCTAATAAATGCTGGTTTGGTTTATCTCTGACCTCTCATATCCTCTGTGGATATGATGGATGAGCACTGAGACACCAGTGGCAGTCTATCCCATTCTTGAGTTGGTGAATGTCTTTAAGGCAGCATTTGCTCCAACACCTCTGCCGTCACCTGCCTCAGTATGTCCCATAGCCATGCCCGCCACATTTTGCGGGTGAGGCAGCTGAGTATAGAGGTTCTCTTTTGCTAGTCAACCTGTATATCCAGATGCAATCACAACAGTTTCCCTCAGAAAACACCAGGGTCACTTTCTTCATATTGCTTCTCACCGGTAAGATGCTCCAATGGGCAAAGGCAATCTGGAATGCTAACAATCCCATTATTAACTCTCATGAACAATTTACCAGTCATTTCTCTGAGGTCTTTAGCACAGCGACTGGCACTCTCACCTCTTCCGATCAGCTACTCAGTCTGCCTCGGTGGCTTCTAGCTTACCAGTACCAGAACCCATCCAAGTTGACACTACCCAGCTTTCACGCACCATGAAAGGATTATGCTTATATTGTGGACAACAAGGACATCACATTCACCCCCACACCCAGTGCTGAGTACTATTCGATCCGAAGTAGAAACTGTCAACTTTACACTGTTACCCGTTGCATTGTATACTCCTGATTGTCTCTTTCTGTGTTTACCCTGGTCGACCCAGGCTCTTCCGGCAAGTTCATCTCCCTGGAATGTCTAAACTAAGTCCAACATCACCACCATTAAGTGTATGCTGTCAAGACGATTCAAGGAAAACCACTTGGGCGTGGGAAAGTATGTCACTCGTCAACTTACCTCACTCTTTAGGTTGGAGCTTTTTATAAAGAGGATATAAAGTTTCTGGTACTGGAGGAGTCAACTGTGAGCATCATCCTGGGACACCCCTGGCTGTGTCCGGAACTCCACTGGGACCCCTGTGACGTCACTCATTGGAGTCCAACATGTTTTAACCTATGTCTATCCAAGTTAACTCATCCATCTTCTGTTCCAGCTCTAGTGGTATCTATGCATGTGGAGAGTTCATAACCAGCCTTTACTCCAGAGATACCAGCGGAGTACATGGCGTTCCAGGATGTGTTCAGCAAGCAAGCGGTCACCCATATACCACCTCTTCAGCCATGGGACTGTGCTATTGACTTGCTGCCTGGAGCTCAAATACGGGAAAATAAGGGAAAAATAAGGGAAAGGTATACCCTCTGTCCATCCCGTAGTGCCAGGCGATGGAGGAATACATTGTGTAGGCTCTTAATCAGGAATTCATCCAACCATCTACTTCAACGGCCGCTTCAAGCTTCTTCTTTGTGGGTAAGAAGGATGAAGGACTCCGTCCATGCACTGATTGCCAGCAACTCAACTCAACCTTATCCTTTCCCCCCTGAGGGGCCAACCCAAATGTCTTACCTGGAGGGTAAGAGGTTAGAGGGGGCAGTCCACCCTTTTACCATCATCACAGACCACAAGAACCTGCAATATCCCTTAGAAGCAAAAAGACTCAACCCCAAAAGACACTTTTCTGGGTCCATAAAATCATATCTCATGTCTTCAAATTACTTGGTGTTAATGTTAACCTGTCTTCTGGATATCACCCATAGTCTAATGGCCAGCCAAAGAGAAATAACCAGGAGACTACCTCTGGGCCTACTGTCACAAGGACCAACACAGCTGAAGCAGGATCCTCCCGTAGGCCGAGTACACACAAAATTCACTCCGTCAAGATACCACCAGTTTAACACCTTTCCAGTGCATACTCGTTACCCGCTTCCCTGGATGGAGGAACTCTCTAATGTTCCAGCTGTAGACCACTGATTTTGGGGGAAGGAACTCTCCAATGCTCTGTGGATTCTCTCCTTCTCAGTCAACTAAGCTATCTCAATTGCCATTTATCTCTGATTCTGTGTATTCATCAATCTGTCTAATAAACGCTGGTTTGGTTTATCACTCACCTCTCCTCTCCTCCGTGTGTGTGCGTGTGACAATTATTAATTATTTAATCACTACAAAAGATATTTACAGGTTGTGGTCACCCAACTTTTTTTAAGAATGTTTGTTGTGTTCCACTGAAGAAAACATTTGCCACTGGCATGACGGTTTATACACTGGGACTGAATTCAGTTTAGTGTGATTTCTGCTCACACTCTTTAACCAATAATAATAATAATTCAACTCAATTTTCATAGATATTAGAGGTACCACAGGCTTGCACTTGGCAAATTGGTCTGTTACTGTTCCTACCATGTGTTTGCATGGAGAAAGTGGATGGCTCTCTTCAGCAGTATCTGTGCAGCCCTGATTTACTTCAAAGAAAGTTCCTTTGAAATCTCCAATTACATGCTGAGATTGTCTTCTCTGAACCCGTGGCAGCGATTTTGCCAAGTAGGACATATCTTTTGTTGGTCCTGGAACAACCTAACTGTCAAACACAGTTCTAACCTATCCCTAACCCCAATCCTATCCATTAACTGACCCTAAAACCCAACTGATCTGATTGGTTGACAGAGATGTGGTTCAAAGACCAAAAAGAATACTGGTCTAGAAACCTACACTGCCCTACTTGGCAAAATCACGAAAAGCGTTCCACATCACCCATGACAATCTCAGAACTAAAGGCCATTGGTGGTTCAGCCCCTTATTTATACACAGTCCACACTGAAATGTTTAAAATATAAAGGATATGGCCCAAAACAATGTTTAGTTTTTCTTAATATAAACCTTGTCTCCAAACCAAACTATGTAATATGAGCTTTGGTACGTGTTGACTTCTAACTTCACATTTTTGTTGTAGTTTAAACAACAAGACTACCTAGTCTAATTCAGCAAAATATTAGTATTAGAAAAATTTACTGGACAGAGAAGAGTTTAAAAAGGCACGAGACCAATTCTGTTCTTATTTAATCGAGAGAAGCCGTTGTGCCTCATTTAGAAGGAAACAATATTATTTATGCCGACACTACGAGACAGTACAAAGTTAAACATGCCGTAATTCATAACTTGACACAAGAGTAAAGACAGGGCTTTGGCACACAAAAGAGAGCATAATAAACAGAGCAAGCAGAAAAGCACGGTTTATGATGCTGGAAGGGAGAATTAAGTCTTCAGGGATGTCATTTTCTGATAGCTTTGCAACTGACTGTCATAATTGTATTATAATGTTTCTAAAACCTGTATAGAGGACATTTGTTGTGCATCAGAACAATATAGGTGGGCTTTTTTGAGTCAGTAAGCGATAGTCTAAAACAACCTAGCAACACCTTAGCAACCACCCACAACCCACATTGACAAAATGAAATCCATTCTATATACACCAAACAAAAATGCTTTTTAGAACAATTTAGTAACTGCAAATAAAGAGTACCAAACCTTAAAATTCATACCAAACCAAAAACCATTCAGAACAAATATAGCAACTGTATCACCAACACTCTGCAATCACCCACAACACCCTAGCACAAGCAAAAAAAAAATAAAACTAGTGAAACACAATGTAAAACAAGAGTGAAACAAAACCAAAAACCAACTACATCTAGCACCTTGTACAAGTAATCAAAACAAAACAGATCCACAACACACTACATACTGACTATATACTTTGCAAGTATATATGTGGGCCTGGACAAAAAATTTAGAAATTAAGATTTATACATGATCTGAAAGCTAAATAAATAAGCTTCCCATTGATGTATGATTTGATATTTGACCGAGATACAACTATATGAAAATCTGGAATCTGAGGGTACAGAAAAATCTAAATGCTGAGAAAATCACCTTCAAAGTTGTCCAAATGAATATCTTATCAATGCATATTACTAATCAAAAAGTTTAGTGTTTTACACAAGCTTTTAGTAATATACCAATATTGCTAACACTGTTTGGGAAATTGTCCTTCCTCAGATATCTTTTTAATGCTGAAGAGGAATTTCAAGCTTAAGCTAGTGCTATCTTCAGCTCGAAGTGTCAAAGCTCTGCCTTCAGGCAAATCATGTTCCGGATACATATTTGGATACATGTGTGAAAGGCTTTTCGTCTGAAAGAACAAATCATCAGCAATGACTAAAATCATACTGGATATTGAAAACTCCTTTCGGGCAAACAGAACTGGTTTTTAGGCCAGATGGTAAGTCGACACTGTCTGTGTTTACATGGTGTACAGTAACTTGACTGTTGACCTGATTTTCACAAATAATCCTGACTTTCTTTTTTCAATTAGAAGGGTTACTTATGCAATAAAACTATACACATTGCAATTTACTGTACTGTGTGCATTATATCATGCTATATAATGAGAGTTCCCCATCCACACTTAAAATCAATATTTCTGTTTTTCAAACTGGAATAGCCCGGTTTCCATATTACCACGATTACCACGTCTTCAAAATTTAGTACACATACAGTAGTACACAATTTCAATCCAGTCTGTGATAAGATCTGAACTTGTTCTCCCTTCTCTTTTCTAGTAAAGCTAAAACAAAATAAACAAAAAAAAAAAAAGTACAAGAATCCTTGACTTAATTATGGCAAAAACACTTAATTGGGTCAAGGTAACCAAATACTTGTATTTCACACAATTTTACATGCGCCAACAGTCTTATTTGGGCTATGTTGACAGATGCAAACACAGCTTCTGTATTTGTTAATGAATTAAATGCTGCAAGTTTCATATGATCAATTTACTTAAACATATCCTATCTCTACAGGGAATTATACATGCTAATAAAGCACAAAAAGTTCTGACAAAATGTTCCATTCCATTCAAAGGTGGACTTCAAGCTATTCTTAAGGCAACAGAAGTGTAATGAACCATATAATTCTGTAAATAATCGCTACACATGTTTCTGAAACTCTGAAAAGGAAGCATGGAGTATCATTTGACTAGTAGGCCACAGTACGGACAGTCCTCTCAGACAACTCTCAGATGTTTTTCCCCTCACAATTACTCTTTTATTAGCATGTACACAACGCCTCTTTTTGTAGAAATGGGACAATGTTGCATTTCAAAATACATTGTGTGACAAGCCACAACATGTTGCTTCAAACGAACAGACTAAAGCAATTGAGAATAAAAAAAATAAAATTCAAACAAAATTACTTCACTCAAGTCGTAATCGCTCTAGACATATTGTGTAACAGCCTAGACAAGACATCTTACCACCTGCTCACTGAGGACACCTAAGGCTTGTGATATCGATACCTCTGTGAACAAATCCATATGCGACACTTGATGTTTGATGTTTTGATTTTGATGTCAGGTTTCATTTCTCTTCTTTTGCACAGATGACAGTTTGGACTGGGTCACACTGTGGCTAAATATCATCTCATGTTATAAGATATTAAGGGGTCAGATTGTACATTTTGTTGTTATATCATTCTTTTCCCAGAGGTCTACTTAGAAATGTTAGTTATGTTTTAATTCCTAACATTAAATCTTTCAGAATGACACAAAATGGCAGATGGCTACACAGATTTGGTAGTCTTAGCATTCATTTATTCTTGTAAACTCTGGCATTTAGGAATAATAGCATTTATATCCTGTTTTCCTCTCATCATTACCTCAGCAAAACCTGTTCAGCCAAGTTTGTGACCCCCAAAAAGATCTCATATATAAATGCGTACGATCATATTTTGATTCATGGGATTCATTTGTCTCACAAAGTTCAGAACAGGTCGTATTTTCAACTTGGATTTGATGAATGCTCTTTTTGGACTTGGAAGGATATGTTGAGGTCTGAAAGTTACAATATGTTTACCACATACATCATATTTTCTCAGAAGTCATGAAAAGGCCACTTGAAGCTTTCTATATGCCATTTTGAACAACTCGTTTGCGAGCAACAAGTCAAACACTGATGAAATCACATTAAATATAGAACTCGCTGACATTTGCGCTCACATACATTCTGTGCTAGATTCTGGCAAAGGCGGTTAGGTCTGTTTGAGAATGCAAATGCACAGCAAGCTGTGGAGGTGAGCTCAGGACAGGAGACTGACCCAGATACTGGGGAAAACTCTCTTAGAGGCAGATCTTTTTGGGAGGCACTCCTGGAGTTTCACCAATGAATGTGCAGTACACTGAAAAGAACAGATGAAGGCGGACTCATGATGGTCGACTTTCACCTACAGGAGGAGTAAGGTAGAGTTGTCAATTAGCTACGCTCGTAATTAATAAAAGAAACACTACGGTTTAAATATTTGGAAACAGTCCACTTTTTTTGTTGTTGTAATAATTGCTAGTTTTATACAGGAAGAACACATTAAATAAAAAAAAAAATATTAAAGACATTTAGAATGTTATAAAAGTGCTTCGAATAAACCATTCTTCTAAACTTTCTATGTTTCTAAAAGATCAAGCTTCCGTAAAGTAGATAGCAGCATTCTCAACAATGAAATAAGAAATGTTTCTTATGCATCAAAACATTCAAATTATTTCTGAAGGATCATGTGACACTGAAGACTGGAATAATGATGCTAAAAATGTAGCTAGTAAATTACATTTTGAAATACATTTATATACACATACTGTACATGTATATGGTTGACAAATCTGTAACGCTTTACAATAAGGTTCATTAGTTACAAAACGTTAACATTATTAAACATAAACTAAGAATGAACAATACTTCTACAGAGTTTACTAATCTTAAAGTTAATTTCAGCATTTACTAATGCGTTTTTGAAATCACAAGTTGTGTTTGTTAGCGAGTGAGTGAAGTGACTTGTGGTCAGGTATGGTGACCCATACTTGGAATCTGTGCTCTGCATTTAACCCATCCAAAGTGGACACACACACACAGCAAAACAATATTCTTTTTTTTAAAGTCACAACTATTTTCAACATTCAAAATGAATTACAGTCAAACACAAAACATCTGTTTACGTATCTGTTTACACACATTTTTCTCCTTTGAAGTCATATAGTAGATGCTCCTTTGGCAGCAGTTCCAGCCTTGAGTCTGTAGGTCTCTATCAGCATCGCACATCTGGCCACCGCAGTCCCCATTC
Source organism: Enteromius unitaeniatus (assembly GCA_032359435.1). Classification (NCBI taxonomy): domain Eukaryota; kingdom Metazoa; phylum Chordata; class Actinopteri; order Cypriniformes; family Cyprinidae; genus Enteromius; species Enteromius unitaeniatus. The sequence continues at coordinate 1,925,298 of JAUMHI010000070.1, forward strand.
CTCCTCACAGAACTGCTCCAACTCAGTCAGGTTGCATGGAGATTGTGAGTTAACAGCCTTTTTCAAGTCCACCCACAAATTCTCAGTTGGATTGAGATCTGACCTGGCAACTCAAGGACATTAACATTGTTTTTAAGCCATTTCCTTGGGCTTGGGCTTTATACTTGGAGTCATCGTCTTGCTGGAAAACAAATTTTCACCCAAATCACAGGTGTCTTGCAGACTCCATCAGGTTTCCTCCAATTTTTCTGTATTCGCTTCACCCTTACTGCCCTGCAGGCATTTCCACGGCATGATGCTGCCACCATAGGATTCGGAGTGGGAATAGTTTTCTCTGACGATGCAGTGTTTAACTTACGCCAAACATGGCATTTGCTTTGATGGCCCAAAAGCTCAATTGTGGTCTCATTGGATCATAAAACCCTATTCCAGATGGCTTAAGAGTCCACCACATGCCTTCTGGAAAACTGTAGGCGAGATCTCATATGACAACAGTGGCTTTCTCTTTGCTGCTTTGCCATAAAGCTGTGACGGGTGAAGTGGGCAACGCTGTGGCATGCTCATTTTCTCCAGTCATATAACCACTTCATTGGTGTCTTGGTGGCCTCCACCATCCCACTTTTTGAGGGCAGTCTGCTCTAGGTAGATTTACAGCTGTGAGCATACTTTTTCCATTTGTTAATTATTGATTTAACTGTACTCTGAGGGATATGGTGTAAGTTCTCCCATAACACTGACTCACCAGAAGTTGGGCTTTCTGGATAGATGTGTATTTATACTACAATCAATCGAAAACCTCTTGAGTACACACGAGTGAACTATTTACGTGACTTCTAAGAGCAATTGGCTGCATATCCGATGATTTAGGTGTGTGTGTGGGGGGTGAATACTTATGAAATCAGTTATTTTAGAATTGGATTTTATAATGACAAATATTTTGGATCATTTTGAGATCTGCTTTCACTTTGACATCAGACTTGATTTCTGAAATCCAGACAACTTCGATGATAAAGAAGTTTGGAACAGCATGGAAATTTTTATTATTTTTTTGTTTTCAACTGATAAATAAATAAATGTAAGAAAATGCACATTTTGCTTGCATTTTGTCCATTTGTTTTTATAGAAGACACAATTGTGTAACATTTTATCCCAAATGTATTATATTGTATTTGGCCCTTTAAAAAATATATATATATATATGTTGAAAAACTGACATTTTAAAGAGTTAATGTCAGTGTAGTAATAAAAGAAAATGTAATATGAAGATTTTTATAGTTAAAGTTAAATTCTAAAGTATTTTTTTTTTTTACATTTGTTTCTTTATTTAGCTAGGTGGATTGCACTTAATTCTAGGTATCAATGCAAGAACTCGCAAAGGAAAAATTGCGTAAAATTAACTTCGACTACATCTGCAGTTAAGATTTGCCAGATGATGAATCCATTGTCTGAGATGCTTTAAAAACGTCGTATTTGTTCTACGCCCTTCAAAGCATATTTGTGGTTTATAAAATCTATGTTAAGAAAAGCAAGGCTTTGTTTATGATATGATGCAACATCTCTTGAAATTTACCTTGAAATTGTTGGTCAGCTGTAAAAAGACTGCCATAACAAAAGCAACAAAAGATAGCAGTGCCACACCTCTTACAGCAAAGACCCTGTTTAGTTTACAATCAGGTGGTTTCTGAGGTAGATCACGAATGAAGCTCTTTTTAAACTCTGCCGCTGAGCAAAGACGCAAGACAAGAGGCACACGACACTCAAAGGATTGCACAGGTTTTCAACTTTTTGGCAAGCTGCCAAAGTCTGCAACAAATGCTGGTCTGATGAGATGTAATGAGTCGAGTTATACACACAGGATGGGTTCAAAAACAGAACTCCTTTTTAAAACTTAAAGGCAATGCTCATGGCGTGAAACGCTGAATAAATGCTAAAGGTGAGTTACAAAGGGCAAAGATTACTGTACTGTGCATGTTTACATAAAAATACAACTAATTGAAATACAAATATATATATATATATCATATCAAATAAATAACATTAAACAGCATAGTTGATGCTTTGTAAAAGTCCCCTAACCAAACAAGGCCTCTACATAGCAGGTAGCCATCAAAGCATGAAGGCAGATAACTAAATAAAATAATTAGAGCATGAACTTACTGTCCTGAGAAGTTCAAGTTCAATGAAATAGCCACATCTACATTTGTAAATCAGTAACACAAAATTACGATTTATCAGTTCGGTATTAGGTTTCACTTACACTATATGACACTATATAAGTTTCAATGTGATCTTAAAATCTGTTTACCCAGTTTACCAGGTATCTAGTCCTAGCCTAAGGCTAACCCCGGATCGTCCACAATCTGTTCACAGACCATTGGATGGACACAGCACACAGAAATGGCGAAATGTGGCTGAAACCATTATTTTTAATCAGATTGGCTGGCAGCTAAGCAACTTCAAGGTGTACAGGTTTTTATTAGCCTTTTAGAAAGAACAACAGGGATGGGCAAAACTACTAGTTGAATGACTAACCGGTTGTGTATAATTGCACTGGTTTCATGTTTCCATGGGACATTAATAATTATGCCACTTCTGCTAGAGCATTTTACATAAGTGCTAATGATCAAAGATACTATTACATTTACAACTGCTATTCATATAAATCAATGGTTAATATGTAATATCAACCATTTCAGTCTTTCAGTCTTCAGAAAGGTTTGGTTGTGATCCTTATCTAAGAAAACTTGACATATACTGCGACTTTCATTTTGGATGTTCTGCCCAATGAGAGGACCATGACTTTGACTAGACAGGGGAATTGGACTGAGTCACTCATAAGCGACCCATGGGAGGCGGCTGGGACACGTGATAAGCTTTGAGTGCTTTGAGCTCGTGTAAGATTCATCCGTTACACCACAAGCATTCCGGACGGGGATGCATGGTGCCGTGTACAGACAAGGACTAGAAAAAAAAAGAAAAAAGGTCAGGAGACTTACAAACTTAGCTAGAATTAAAACTTCCCTTTTATTGTTAAGAGTAAAATAATATATTTAGCCTAAAAGTTTTGCATTAGAAAAGTTTGATCCTAATTTTATGATGTGACTCAACACTAGCACCTGGTCTACTTCAGTTTTACACTGTAATACGTTTCCACAGCGTGGCTTTGTCACAATATACCAATATGATTACAGCTTTAGCAGCTAGCATCTTTAAATTTTAGTGAAAAGCAAATTTTCAGCCTGGTGAATTAAAAAAAAAATTGTTAAAAAGTTAAAAATGACCCAACAGTTTAAAAAACCCACAGATCATACATTTGTCAAACCCAAATAGCCAATAAATCCTATTGGAACGAGTTTCTTCTTTCTTTCATTTAGTTTAAAACCACAAAATATTTCTGTAACTCTATGAATTGCATTAAAACATTCACATGCTGCCAAAACCAGAGTTCCCTATAGGGTTCAAAACATATTTGATAGTGACAGGCAGATCTTAATAAATGTCATATGGGCCAAGAATGAGCATTTGGTGTAAGGAAGCATTTTCTTTAATCCATGCTGTGATTAACTATGTTTTGACATGTTTTTCAATTACGAAAGGCATGAATTTTGGATGGCATAATTCTGGGATGACGTTTTACAGATTTTCTAAACCAGTATCTGGAAACATGTCAAATACTGTATATTTATCAAAAGAAATGTAGGGTATAGTAATGCCACACAAGCTCATGCTTTTGGAAACTCAAACTAAAATTGAATTGTTAAATTGCAGGTCAAAATGCATCACTTCAAGCTCATTGAGTTTGATTGAGAATAATTTGCAAACAATGGCCACATAGTGAGCAGTGTTCAAGAGCTGAGCAACAAACGTAACTGCCAATCATCATCACGGCACTGAACGGCACAAAAAACATGATGGGAAATCTCCCTCCCGGGGCTGATATGAATCTTTCCTCCCTGTGGGAAAATCAATATTGTTTTGAAATGTAAAGAATGCGGATGGGCTGCTGGCACACTCATCTCTAATTGTGAATGGATGACGAATCAAAGCTCGTCTGTTTTGCCCATTCTTTGGAAAGAGCCAGAGTGGACTCGAAGGGCTCTCAGACAGCTTTTCTTTGCTTTTCCTTGGACTCAGCGTTGTCTTAAACAAACAGGTCCACTCAAAATGAATATACTCACCTTCGCATTGTTTAAAAAGCATGTGATTTTCTTGCTTTCACATTCGAACAAAAACTTCAGAAGAAATGTTCCATATGGCTTATGCACTGTATTCCAAATCAGGCCATACGGATTATTATTTAAATCATTCCTGAGTGAAAATACTGCTAGTTTTTGGATATTCATGAATGAGCAAATGTCCAAAAGCGATCTAGGATGACAAAAGAATGAGTTTTCACGAATTAGACTAATTCAGTTCCTGAGTTTGTATGAACCACTTCAGTCATTGAAAAACAGATGAAAACAACACTGAAAAAATTCTACATCCAGTTTTTTTTTCCCCTTTTTTTCCCCAAGTCAATTTCATCCAGCAGAAAATTACATTGCTAACCAGCAAATGACTTTGTCAAAAAAGATAAAGCTGTAAAGATCTTTAGCCTACAAAATAAGAACACAGTCTGTACAGTGTATGAATAAAAGCCACCTAAATAAATAAATGGCTCATATCTGATGATTCTCTGACAGAGCTGGTATCCAGAGCAAAGAGGACCTCTATAGACAGAAAAACAGATTACACGTGCAGCACATTACAGTAGTAAAATATCATCCCTTTACAATCTAATACTGAAAGTATAAACAGTAGACCACCATGAACCACACCAAAGGTTAGTGAGTAACAACTGTAAACAACAAAGATGAGAAAGATGAGTTTTAAAAACTGAAATGTCACTAATTGTGTACCACCCTGCATAGACAGCCAAACGAAAATTAAGACCAACTGCCAGAGCAGCTCTCTGATCTCATATAAATGCAGTGTAAAGTTTACAAAATCCGTCAGCTGCAAACCTTTGAGAGCTGCGTTCATGAGACAAAATCAGAAAAGTTCCCCCAAAACAATCCTGTTGTTTTGATACCTGAAAAAGATCAGTGGGGGAGGAAATAAGACAAAAAGAGGAGTTAAAAAAGGTTTCAAAGAAGTTTGTTGACAAATGCAAATGTTTCCCAGGTGCCTTGTGAAGCATTTGTGAAAACAACAAGCGATGGCAGAGGAGTGTCCAGTGAAGGTCATTCTGGGACAGTTCCCATGAACAACCAATCACTCTCCTTTCTGAACACAGATGGCTTCGCGTAAGAACAATTGTGGGATTTATCATGTGTGATAATTGCTTATCATAGCCAACATCTTGACCTCATGTTTTTACTAATTAGCAATACTACAGTCTGAACTTTAATAACGTCAACATAACAATGCAACAGATAAATACTTAAGGGCTGTTGAAAACTAAATTTCTGTCCAATGAACATTTTATTTTGAATGAAATACAAGCTCATATTTGTGTGTGCTCAAATCTCTTTTCCATCGCACTGTGAATAAAACTGGCCAACCAATAAGACTCATGCTTTTGGTCATGTGCCCAAGGTTTGATGATACCTTAAAGCATGACTTGGTTGTGCTCAAAAACAGACTACTTTTTATAAACAACAGAGAAAAGTAGAGGAAAAATGCGGAATTGCCTCTTGTTTCTCTGTATCCTTCACTTGTTTTTTGACATACACCCAAGGAATACAGTCAAGCTGTGGTTTGTTCACCAGGGTAAATGAGATATTTCTGATTTACTATAAGCACCACCTACTGTCAAAAATGAAAACTTGCTTTTTATTTTACTGTTTCATGCACGTGTCTTGAACAGACAAATTGCATGTAAAAGACGGACTGAATTTCAATGAAAAAACTAACATTCACAATCCTACTTATGTTTTAGCAAGAAGTAACTTTTGTTTTCAGTGCAATGTGCAATGTGTGTTGCTGTATGAACTTTGCATGTCAAGAACAGCGACAAATTCATTTTTATTACAGAAGTTTATTTGTTTATGCTCGGATGTGGCCATAGTCTGAGTCAATCATTACTCACCTACATGACGCACGTGCTCTCTGTAGTTGAATTCTGTATTTATGTAAAAATGTATTACAGACTTTGAAGAATGCCAGAGGCCTACTGAGCAAATAACCTATTTCAAAGGAGTGGGGAAACAGCTGTTGAAAATAACTGCAGCCCTCAGCTCTTTAAACACTCTGTACCAGAAAAACCAGGCTCAAATTCTGCAGAAGTATCAAAACCCTCTTCTGATGGATCGCAGAAAAGCTGATAAGATTCCATCCTAGGGGTGTCTGACTAATTTCTCACATGTGAAGATCTCATGATGTTGCATTCGAGGTGAAAATATTGGACTTCCACTTTACAGTCTTATGAACGCCCTTCATTTGTTACAGATGGTTTGAGCTCCAAATAAGCAGATGAACACAGATATTTGATAGGATTCTGTGCCAACAAAGAGTCTCATGACTGACCAGATTCTCATTCGGGAGTTCATTAAGCTCGGGCCACTGCTCTGGGTCGGTATCATATGTTTTTGACGGCCATTTCTCTCCTTTGCTCCTCACCTCAAGGGGCCCCATGGCCTTACAGGGCAGGTAACAGGAAGGACACTCCATAAATCAGATCCCTTTCTCTGTCCGTCTCCTCATTAACATCTTAAGTCCAGGAAGAGTTGCTCTTTCTTCCTTTCCTGTCGTTTCAGCCCTTCCCACACATTCCTGGTGGGAAGGCGTTTGAAAGAGAGTCTGAAAGAGAGTCCAGTGTGCACTAGAATTAATTTTAACATCATCAGACATGACGTTATGGGTTTTTGGAAGTCGGTCTGAAACCAGCATCCATAGGATGTGCCTCGTACTGAAAAAAACTAAACAAAAAAAAAACCGCATTGACGGACTGGGCAGCTGCTTTAGGTTAGGGACGCAGCCAGGAGGATGATCATCAGTTGAATATCTCCACCTGCAGCTCATCATATGAAGATCTGCACAGCTGTGCTGGTCCACACTACCATCAAGGACCATTAAAGTAAGGCCCTCCTATTCTGGAAGCTCTGACCGAGAGGAAATTGAGGTGATGGTTTGAGGACAAGTACAGATTCAGAGCAAAGCATCCATGACCGCTGGAGGCATATCAAAAGGGGCATATCAAAAAGCCTTCCAGCACATGTGCAGTGACATTTATGGAACCGTGTAGACATACAAAGTTTACTTTCAGAGCATGGTTTCCTCCCTTCTCACCCTTAGAGGATGTCAGGAAGTCCAGGGGCCATTTGGACTTATATAAATGTCCTCCCACAAGTCAAAAGGCATAAATTACTGCGCATCACAATGCATCAGGAGATGCTTTTACATCATCTCTGAAACGCTGATAATTCATTTTGGTATTCAGCCTTCTAAAACAACCCTAGCTGAGCAGGCCATGATCAGACACTTGATTGTTTAATTTTCTTCTTTCTGAAAACAATAATTAAGGTGCACTATGCACACAGTAAAGGACAATTTAGGGTCATGCGTTATTTCGATAGTCCACTTTAGACATTCTACTTACTATAAGTAACTTTCTAACTACATGTCTACTAACTCTCAGATTAGACTGTTAGGCTAGGTTTAGGGTTAGTAGAACAAGTTGACTTGCAAAGTTTCTGATGGTGTGTAGTATGCGGTGGAACCACAGAAATAAAGTGTTAGAAGATATTAAGCAGACAGTCTACTAATACTCTAACAACTAGTTCACATGGAGTTGCAAAGTTACTTACTGTATTTCTAGTAGAATGTCTAAAGTAGACTATCGGAATAAAGTGTTAACAAATTTAGGAGAAGTGTCAACGCCACAATCACAGAAATTCCTATCTAGATGCATTAGATTTCTCTGAGGTGTCTTAAGTTAGACTCAAAACAATGAGTAATTTGAACCTAACTTTTGCTCAGACTGTGCAAGTACAGAGAAGTGTTTGATTCTGAAAAGATTATAAATCACAAAATACTGTACATCTGCAAAACACAAATTTATCTGACCTTCTCCAGTCCGGTCCAAGAAATGGGAATGTGATGCAATATGGGCTTGAATAGTGGTTTCCCAGATGAGCACCACAGCTTGATGTGCTTGTGTGAGCATGTGTGCTGAACCCTAGATCAGAGATCTCCAACCACAGAGTCCCGACCGAGTATCGTGCTGTGGAAAGTTGCTACTGGGCCACAAAAACATTCTGGGAAAATTGTGCATAGACATGACACTGTTATTTATTGCACGTTAATGATTACTCACATTATGCCATATTTTCATTGTATGTAATTGCTACTAAGTAGCAAATTGATGACTTTATGTAAATTAAATGTTCAATTTATGAAAGAGTGCTATAATCTCTCATACATTAGGGGTTAAAAGATCACAGCTGATACGTGATACATATGGTCCAGGCCCCACTGTTCAGCATGCATGCAATTCGTGATTGATTTAAAATACATACACATACAATTCTCTGCAGTCTCATTCTAGGTGCTTTAATTTTTTTTCTTATTTATGCAAAAAATCATCCAATCTGTGAATATAATTGGGAATGAAAATGAAGCCAGAATTCTCAATCACCAAAGAATATATTTCTGATGTGCAGCAAAAAATTATTGAGATTCACAAATTAGTGAAAAGATCAAAAGGATTAACAATGCAGATTCATTTTCACGGCCTTCGTTGATCATATTTACCCAGGATGCCTATATTTTTGGCCATAACTGTATGTGTGTGTGTAATATACAGCATCATACAATATACAGGGAATTTCAATGCCAGTGTACACAACGTACTGTGTCTGCTCGGTATCTGGCAGGCCGCTCAAGCTTACAGGCTCAAAAAAGTAAGTAACTTTCTACCTGTTTATAATTCTACAATATTGGGTCTATTCTGAGGCCTACTGAGGCTATAGACTCTTGACATCTATAACAGCATACTATCTGAAATTGCACCTAATAAGTAAAACATTTGAAAGGCTTGTATACAGACAGTGTCTACATTCATCAAACAAATAGCATATACAACTTGCAACTAACTGCAATAACAGGTACTGTATCAAATGCAAATAAACAAAACAATGCAATACTCAACTTAATATATACTTGAGTAAACCAGACAGTTTTATATTGTACATTTTAAATTAATTCTAAAGTACTATAATTATTTTAATATAATTTTATTTATTAAAATTGTTGCTATTCTGCACAATATTATTAACTGATTATATTGGTTATGTAACAAATAAATGGTAGATATTAAAACCATTTTGTTTAAACAAACATGCATAGATTTGATTCCTGAAGTTGCAAAGACTAAAGTCTCAAAACCAAAGAGATATTCTTTATAAAAGTTATGACTTGTCCACGCCCCCCTAAAACGGCTCGTTTAAACAAACCCTAACTTTTCTGCATCACAATATTTACACAAAGAAAGAAGGCGGAGCTATTATTCTCACTGTAGTGTTGCTGTGGGCGCCATGTTCTGGAGACGCTATGTTTTGTTGTGAAAGTAAAAACTGCTTTGTTTGTGCTTCCAAAAGAGGACATAACTAGAAATCAGTGCTTCTGACTCACAACCTTTTAGTAAGTTATGTTTTAAGTTATGGGCTTGGAATGCCGACTTTTCCTTTAAACTATAAAATAGCCGTATGTGTGGTACAAGACACTGGGTAAAAGGTCAATGTATCTGTAAGTCACGCAATCTGGCCACCCCCATCGAAATGATCCAGCTTTATGAATCATCACACTGATTTTCATTTATGACATTCTCTCTGATCCTCATTTGGAAGCGAATTCGTTTGGAAACGCAATTCGCTGCTTAGTTTAACATTTTTTGCTAGAATCCTAATGCGGGCCAGATGTCCACTTGTACAATACACTCTTAGTGAAGCTCATTCCACTCAACAGCTGTTTAGTTTAATTGACTATGACCACCGGGTGGATCCCATTGCACTGTTCATGTGAAAAATGCACCACAATCACGCTCTCGCCTTTCATTCACTCCGCTCCTGGGGAGCTTAATCCCAAAGAAATCAAGCAAACAGTCCGCTGGCCAGTCAGAGAATATGGTACGGTGACTCAGAGAGGACGGGTTGCTGTCGGGGATCACAGAACCAACTGACAGGATTTAACACTCAGCCAGCTCAAACTCAGAAGACACAACGTTCCATTCGAGACGCTGGAACTTCCTCCAAGACGTGCGAATGAAGGATTACATGGAAGAATTCAACACAGTATTATGTATACTAATGTACTGCCAAGGATGAAAAGAAAAGTTGTGATCATGGAAACAGGCGATTGCGCGTACTGAAATATCTGTGAAGAAAACAAATGACCACGTCTTGTTTGACTGACTTCGGCAGATTTGCAATTACTTCGATTTATACTTAGACGTACTTATCAGCGGAATTTGTAAATCAACTGTTTTTTTTTATCCCACAGATGGTTACTCTATACAAAAATATCAAAGATGGGTGGACTTTGGATGAAGACCATGGGAAAATCAGAGGCTTGGGAATTTGTGTTGTAATTTACACCAGCCCTTTTCCTGACGTTCACACAATGGCTCCGATAATTTCTGTTACCCCTGTTTATTCTTGCTAGCTGAAATGTCCAAGAGAAATAACACCAACCATAAACCAACATCTCATGGAAGTATCATCTATACTAAGATCCTGACATTTATTGACTGCAACACAAAGAAAACTGCCTATCCTCCTTTGTCATTGCATTACTGCTTCTCTTGTGATGAGAAAGTTTGAGGTTATCCAAGCTGATGACAAAACCAGTCATCTATGTGTTACAAATCAAAGCAGGAGAGAGAGAGCAGCAACTTAATCTTTAAACTAGCAAACAGGTTTTGCCATTTTACTATTCAGTATTTTAAATGACTTTTTATTAAAAATCACAATTTCACACTTCCTCCTTAAAGCGAATAAAATAGCATGTTTGGCCTGCTGTCAGGGGGGCGAGCTGGGAGCTCGGCGGACTCTGAGCCTTAGAGGAATTTAGCCCTTGGCTGCAAGGCTCTGGCAGAACTCGGCGTCTGACTCAAACCCTGGTGCCCCCCTGAGGAAGGTGAGGTCGTAGGTGGAGTAAGGGGCGGTGAAGGGATGCAAAAAACGAAGGAAGGGTGGAAATCATGCTTAGTTAAGAAGTTTCTTAGATTTGAAGATAAAGACACACACACATGTACTTAGAAAATATGTACATGTATATAGTTACATATTCATATAATTTATATTACATATAAATATATTTAATATATAAACTTATTTACTAATATTTATTAAATATACACATGTATATGTGTGTATTTATATACATAATAAATATACACAGTTCAAAACTTTTATTTTGGATGTGTTTAAACATGATTAATCATTGCCAAACATATATGTGTGTGTGTGGGTGTGTGTGCTAAGATAAAGCCTTCTCCTTCTTGTCACAGACAGGTCAGGCTCTACACTCACCCAATCACAGCGATCCCTTTCTAGTTCTAATCACCGCCACCTGAAACTCATCACTACCCTCATCATCTGCACTACAAGAACAGCCACCACACACAATGTCTTTTTTGGCAGTCGAGATCTGATAGCAACAGTGCATCTTCTGTTTGGTCCATATACTGTATATATTGTGTATTGCTTAATTTTGGACACCATGCATGCAATACAGTATATCAACAAACAAAGACGAAAACTGGCACAGTTTACCCCACTCTTCTCATTCATAAATTGCTTGTCTTTTCTGAATACTTACTCAACATAATTCCATACTCAACCGAATGAGTCAGATACACAAATATTAAGGTCTTTAGAGGTTACTCAACATTTCCAATTGTTTTCCTCCCACCAGAAAACAGCAGATAACTTCGCTCTGTTTCTGCATTCATTCATTGTAAATACCAGGTCCATGAGGAGCAAAACAGTTAGTAAGGAATGAAGTCCATCATGTGGACTAGGATCCAAGCAGTGTGTGTGTCAAACTATCTAGTTACAGTACACGGGTCCGTCATTTTCACAAGGGCCCAAGGCCACAACAACGGGGAACATCCTTGAGTCTTCAGCCAGGAAAGAACAACTGGAGTCAGCTTTCAGAATAACCTCCATTACTCAAACACTACAGTTACAGAGACTATCCAAACTTACTGGAGATCCTCACGTGACTGGACCAATTACTGCAGCAACAGCGTTCAACATCTGTTTAAGCTCCACCGCTTGGCTCTTCACTCATTTGAGTGCATTTGAAGGTCCACGGGGCCCGGAAACATCCCTGTACTTGTAAACATTCAGTGGAAAACTCTGCTGTGAGACAACACCAAGGTCGGTAATTATCTGTTATTGTGTGCAGCTGGTTTATTCCAATGTTTTCACGTCCACTCGAAAAAAATCACGGAGAGATGTATTTCAGGAAAACTAAAGGTCAGCATTCAGTCCTCTGAGTCACACTTTGGTCAGCTGATAATGTCGTCATTTAGGCACTGCATTTATAAATCATCTTTAGCTTTCAAAAAATAAAACTTTGGTGTCCCATGACAATTTAAGCATCAGAGACACAAATCAGAGTTTTTTTTTTAGAAAATGACATTATATATCACTCTGTTGTGGCTGTAACCAACAAGAAGTAGCATACAATGTATTATATTTTTCTGTTAATGATGCAAAATGTTGTGCTTATAAAATTGACTAAATACAATACAATATTTGATGCCAAACAACAATGTTATGAGTGATAGCTTAATTCAGACTAAATTTGCATCCCTGTTACTTGGCCATTTTATCTTGTTGAAGCATGTTGAAGGAAAAAAATGCAGAACATGGAGCTAATTTAAAATGGATTAAGAGTTTTGTAGTTTTCATAGTATTGAACAAAAAAAATGTAGACCAAAGATTTAGAGCAGAGATTTAAAAAGCTAGCTTGACTTTATAAGTCACAACAAGGTGGAGATCAGGGCGGTGTGGATTTCACTCTGAGCCCTCCATGGATTGTTGGAATGAACTCAGGTTTAGACTCACTATGCAGTTCAAACAAGATTCAGATAAACAGGGTTTCATTCACACATGCACACACTCAAACACAACAATAACATTCAGTTATTCAGTTCGGCTTGGAAGCTCAAAAAAGGAAGAGACTCGTATCCAGAAATTCCTCTCCTTCCTTTTTTTTCATCCGTGTGAATGTTCAGCATTCAACCATGCTCACATCTGGGAGCCATTTTGTCCAAATCCAACATCTGGGCCTGGCACCTGATACGACAGGAACGCTGCTCTGGAAACATCCAATATTAATATTAATATTTCACCGGACCTAGTCCAGGTGTGTGGCTCTATGGTGAAACGGGCGATGACCTGCACATTTTGGCTGCATTCAGACAGCAACCAGGGACCAAGATTGACCGCCAATAGCTCCAGACCAAAACATAACCCGACTGTCACGGATGTGATTCTTGAAAATGAAGTATGAGCAACATGATTTTGTGCGCATAGGGAGCATTGAGGAGTAACCTGATGAACGTCAAGCAAACGTCACTGGAAACTGGAAACGGGGCCAGTAAATATCATTGAAAAAGTTCAAATGGTTCAAAAGGGATTTTTCCACTTGTTTGATGACAATAGAAGTCGTTCAAAAAATTTAAATAAAATAAAAATGACGACGGAAACTCCACAGACAGTCTGAGATGCCTAAAACCCTAAAACCTTTTTCCAACATTCAACCGGCTACAAATTAAGCTTTAGTAATTTTACAGAAACCCAAACATGCTTCAAAAGACCAATGCAAGATGAAAACGAGAGGCTTAACCAAAAGTTCTTATCCATGCATGCCAGGATAATTTCTTCAATACTCAAAAACAGACTTCAAATCCCATTTGGAAGAGAAAGAGATCGGTGTGGTTTATTTGTTCCCATTGATGTAGAACATTGTTTATTTGTGTATCACAATCAAGTGAGAACTTTATAAGAAGGCCTGTGAACACTTAAATGTTAATGAATGTTTCAATTATATCCAAATACAGCCATCATCTAGTCTCAGCTTCAGGCGTCACGTCCACAGACCGCTGGCTGAACGTCTGGTGCACATAATGCCACACAAAATGGGAAACGCTTCTGGAAGTCATCATCTGATTGGTTGAATTCTACAGGACTATTGGGAGAAGTGTACAGTACGTCACATTTTTTATCAGTCCGTTTAGAAACAAAGCAGTAGCGGCACTACTTGAATTTTTGGAGACCCTAAGCAGATTCTGAAAAAAGGTTGTCCACTAAGATATAAGCAAATGGTATATTAGTGTTATAGTAATAAACAGTTTAAATAGTATATCAATCACTTTTTTAAAGAAATGCAAACATTTAGTTAGACTCATGTTTTCATATTGCAAAAATATGAAGATATAGTCAGGAATATATTATTAATGATAATAATAGAATATTATCTCTTTTCTGGGCTGTTATGTTTTAGTCCAGATTAAAATGGAAGGAAAAAAAGTGTAAGTATAACAAAGTGTTGAAAAACTGATCCAAGTATTTTGAGTTGTGTGATAAAACCAAAGTGAATACAAAAATGTCTGTTTGAAAGCTGCACTTCTGAATATTGTACAGGGTTAACCATTGTAACCGCTGTATTTCTGCTGGTTCATAAGCGCCACCTACTGTCAGAGTATGAACTTGCTTTTTTACTCAGCCCGTCTACTGTTTTTGATTATATCAGTGTACAAATCTGACCGAATTTTTATGCCATGTTGTGCCCAAGATTACAGAGCACCACACTCGCGAATACCAAACCTTAATTTTAACATCTTTTCACAATTCAATTTCTGTTTTGCCTCATTTCTTCACCAAACTGATAGTGTCGCATTTTCATACTTACTTTATTGTTGCCACGCATTATTGTCTGACCCCTGGCATTGGGCCCCCCTGGTGGTCACAGAGGCTCTATACAACCACTTATACTGTTTAGGTAAGGCTGGCACTGAACAAAATGAACACAGATTAATCACTTTACAAGTCAGTCAGATGGCCTGTTGGGCCAAAGAAAGCTCTGATGAAGTCCAGACCTTCTGCTGTCAGCCTGAAGGTCTGACTACGTAAGACCTATCCCCACTAGGCCTTTAAGAGGTTTCTAATAGTTCCTAGAAAGAAATCTTGAATGACATTCATTCAATAAAAACAGTAAAAGTTGAAATTATACTTCATAAAGAAGAAAGAAGACTTGTAGTTTTTCAACAGGTTAAAGTTATGGATGAAGGTCAGCTGAAAAACAGCTGATTTATTGACCGTGTTTGGTTTCCACCCCTGGTCAGAACAGAAGATAAAGCTCACCGATGTTCATGCACTAGATGAGTTAATCAGGCCACATGACCTTGTTATTCCTATAGAAACACAGCGTGAATTTCATTGACCGCCCTACGCATATTCCATCTGCTTTTCTCATTTGTCTTCTTGCAGCGCCCCTCCTTGTCCACTAAGTCTTAATATCACCCACTCTATCTTGCTCTAATACTAACCTCCCCATCCATATCCTCTCCATCTGGTTTTCTGTCCAGTACATGTGCAGCTGTCCCTTCTCCTGAATCATCTCCTTAGCTCGCTCTTCACGTCTGTCGGCTAATTTCCTCCGTGCCCTTGCAGCTACTGCTGATTTCTCCAGTGAACGCTGGATGTTTTTGGTTTTCGCCGTTCGGGTCAAAAGGAGCAATAGCTAACAGATTTGTGTCGTCTTTTGACAGATATGATCTCCAGATGGAATCATCAGCTTCGGCTGTCAAAAGTTCACCCGGACGCAATCGTGCTGGGCGTTTCTCAGATGATATGGATGTGAGATGTGCTGCATGTCTTCTGACGGACGTCCAGACACAAGACAAAATCCTTAGAGATGCGTTGAAAAAAACTGAATGCTGAGACTCTTTTGGTTAAAAATGTATTCATTTTCCCCTTTGATTAAATTATTGCTGTAATATTATTGTAGATGATCACCATATGATTAAATAGACGGCTTATTGAAAATCATTTTCAATAACAGCAGATGGGGCGTGCAGAAGCAGAAGACATGGTTGTGTATAAGATGTTTAGAAAAATTTTTGTGGTAATGTAAAAAAAAGACAGCTAGGTGAGGTGTCTCTTGAGTTTCATGCACTTCTTCCTCTTCTATTTTGTTATACAAATATTATAAAACTTTTTTTTGAACTGATTAGCTATCTTTTTGGGGGTTTTTTTTGGTTTGGTTTTTTACATTGTTTAAAACAAATGATAAATTTACATAAAAAATATTTTAACACCAATAAAGTCATTAAATGTTAGTGAAATACATGAAATATGAGTTGCAATTTTGTCAAATAATGCAAAAAGGGTGAAATTTCTTTTTATATTTTTAGATTATTTATTTCCTAAAACGTTATTTTATTACTTATTTTACTATTTTCTAAAAAGTAAGTTTTCTAAAAATTGAAAAAATAGTGTATTATAGTGTTTGCACAGTTTAAAAAAAAAAAACTTTGTGCGTGTGTGTATTAGCCAAACAAAGTTTCAAAACGTAATTCACCTAAAACATAAAAACGTCAAAATGTCCATGACGTTCCGGAAGAAATAATAAAAAGTAATTTTCTAACACACTGTTAACTGACAGCTCATGAGGGGTGTTTTCTAAAAAAGTTTGTAAAAGTGCCTTAAAAAACCTAATTATATAACACATAATTCAATACATTTTAGAATTCCTATGTGGTGTGGTCACAGTGGTAATCTGCCAGTTTGTGTTGAAATGAAAAATGTTCTTGCAGATATTTTTCTATATTTAACACATGGTATACATGTTCTCTTGTTGTTCTCTGGCAGATGCCAAAACTGTAAACTGCCTTTGATTATGCAACTATGAATGACTAATATGTTTTCAAATTCTTTGAGTAAAAGTGGTAGTGAAAGGCTAAATATAGCCAACCGCACGGGGAACATTAAATATTGATAGTCTTACTAGAGGTTCAATGTGCATTTCAAATCAACACGGACAAAAATAATATCTGCTAATTCTGCTCATATGATGTGGTGCAGCGAGAGCCTCATGCGCTGATGAGATCTTTAAGTGCATGCACTCTCTGTAACAACATGTGGTAGGAATTAAACATTAGTGTGTGGACGGGAACTTCTGCATCTTTGGTGTACAAAACCGGGTTCAAATTGCAGCAGTGTTAAATTCCTTGCTCTAGGGGCCTGTACATATGATAGTGTTTCACTTTTCACTTTATTAGCTACTGATGTTGATCAAAGAAATGATCTTGACTTGTTTTAAAGCAATCTCGGCAATAACAGCAGACACTTATTTTTCTGGGTCATTCAGTATGTACTAGACAATCTATCACACTTATTATTTTATGGTGTAACCCTGTATGTTCAGAATCTCAGGGGAGGAACTGAGCAGCTAAGAAGCAATGCTACTAACTTACCTACTGTGCATGTTTCAGTAGCCTGAAAATAGCCGTTTAAAATATCCCTTTTCCACATAAAAACTACTTTTCCCCCAAGATTTAGCATTTGTGAGACAAAATGCTTTACAATTTATTATTTATATGTAAATACAAATATTTCGAAAATATTTACATGTATATATTTATATTAATATTATTAATATAGTTAATATATAAACAAAATATTTTACTATTTTATTTTAGTAATGCAAAAGTGTTCCCTATTGTTTAAAGCTGAAGCTGAGGTAGATTTTAAATCCCTAAAAAAATGAATTTATTTAAAGAAAGAGCAATTTGCGCAGTAAAATACTGTTTTATATATATGTGTGTGTGTGTGTGTGTGGGCCTGGGCCCGCCCATACTTCCTTTGACGCTACATTCTTTTTCGCGAGCAAAGTTAGTCTGGCCAAGCTGCTGTTTTAGAGCATTTCAGATTCCCCAAAAAGTGGGAACCAATGAGAAACGAACCAATAAAATCATACTAAAAATTTTTTTTCAATTAAATCTAAAAAGAAAAAATATAAACTGATTCAAAGTATTAATACATGAATAAATTATTAAACTATATATTAAACAATAAATAGATATAATGTATTGCTGCATATACTAAAATGTTTAGCCTTAAAAACTGTAAAATATAGGTTTGAACAAGACGTTTTGTTTCTTTTTGTACAAATGCGCCACTGAAGGCCTAATGTTAAATTCTGGTTCTGAATGAAAACCACTGTTTTAAATCACTGATGTGACCTCAAACTGACCTGAGGGCTGGAGAACACCTGCTGAATGCTGTTGATAGGGCCACAGGGGACACCGGTGCCTTCGAAGCGTCTCAACCACTCTCCAGTCGTCTCCTGCATGAACCTGAGGGAGAACAGAGGCCTGAATAAAGGTCTGAGAAGGGACAGAAGGGAAGGGTACTGGAAAACGGGGCACGGGCACGATAACATGAGCTGAAATGCAAGTCATATGTGGCCACTTCCTTTCCCTGTCCCTTCAGGACAACAGCACTGTGTAAAACCACCAACACGCTTTGAAAGATTTCACTTAATATGCCCACTATAATTAAAGTTAATCTGTTCTTCTCTTTCGAGCAACATTGTAAACATATAAGGTTTCTCATATTGTAAACACGCTCTCACACACCATGTCTTGGCCTTTGGTGACTGAAGCTGATTCACCCAGACAGAATGTGCCGTTTGAATTTTGTACAGACTTTGGTACAATTGTTTTTGCACACAGCAGTACCATTGTTGGCAAGAACATGGTAAGTGAACAAAATGTTTCAATGCCATTAATTTGGTTTCTTAATAGAATGGTTTTTAAATTCTCAGACATCGACCACAAAATGCATCAGCAGATGAAAATTAGGATGTGACAAGAACAGAAGTAGACATCTTTGGTTTGCTATTGTGTTTGCTGTTTCTCCAGCTTATATCAAAAACTGCAGTCAGCGTTAAATGAAAAACGATGTGTCTAACATTGCATTGAATGGTTTCCAAGTACATATAGTGTCTGAGGACAGGCGCCCCTCCCTTGGAGGGAGAAATGGTTTGGTCCACCTTCACCGGGTTTTTTGACTAGACGCATCTGAAGTAGCGTTCATTCTGCTGAAGCGGCAGCCGGCAGTGCATAACTGTGTTATGGAAGATGATGTCTAAGAAAGATAAATCCGGTTCTCAGAAAAGAAAAGAGAGGGAAGAAAGGGATAAAAAAAGAAAGGTGAGCTCAAAATGTGAGAGTAAATAGTCTACAAATGAACTCCTGCTGTGGTTACACAACACTTCAATACCACCGCGATTATCAGTGCTAATAACACAAAATTAGAAATTACATGATGCCTTGCTTGCATAGCCTACACCATGTCAATAGTATACTAATTCGAAAACTAAATTAATATTTGTTATTGGACTATAATAACTTTGTAGGAGCAAGGCTTTATAACTGGGGTATAAATTTCAGTGTTTAGCACTTTGTGGAAATTGACAAGTGAGTTAAGGTTTTTTTTATCTTTAATTGTAAATTAAGCATGTTGTTAATGTGGAACATGTATTGACTCTGTTCTCTTGCATAGGGCCCAGAATTTGGTGCTACGCCCCTGCTGAGAATTATGAATAAATACACATTTAAAATATGAAATATGTTTTCCCTTTGTCGCAGCAATTTTACTTCTTAAAGGTTTTTACATTTTAACTTTTAATAAAAATAACAAATAAATAAATACAGAGTTCACCGCTAAGAGCTTTACACATTCAACTAGATTTCGCATTCACTCATTAGTCCTTAAACCTTTAACAAGTGTTAAAAAAAGAAGGTGATTTCAAAGGTGGAGCAAGTTATTACATTTTGATAAATGTTTAAAAAGACACTGGGCCTCATTTATCAATCTAATGTAGAAACGAGCACAAATCAAAGTGTGATGCCAATCTCATCGCATGTTGATAAATGTGCCAGATGAAAACAATCGTTATTTGAATATCATGCATTAAATATGGAAAACATGAAAGTGTTTAGTGGCTTCTAAATTCATCCCGGTTTGGATCCAAAGGAATGAATGGAGCTAAGGTAAACTCTAACATTGTGGCGCCGTGGGCTAGAGCAATTAAGTGCACGCACTGGGAGATATGCATCAACTCGTCTAAATTGAGGAAAGAACAAGTGGAATATGGAAAAAAGGTGGCGTTTTCCTTTAACACTATATGTAGCCTAAAAAAAGGCTACTTCGCTCATGTTCTAATATCTGTGTAAAATCATTCACATGCGCAAAAAAAAAAAAATGCTTGTTTGGGCACTGCATGGATTTTACAGCGAGTGACCTTTTAAAATAAAGAGAGTTCAGTTGACTGCATTTTAGTTTTATGATGAATAACTGTCAGGCAGTGCTAAAAGTAATGTTGTTTGTGTGCTTGAGGCATCTATGCAATCAGGTGAATTAAATCAAATAAAGACATAAAAAAAGAAATAAAATGCATTAAGGGTGTCATAAAAACGGCTGTAGCTTATACTTGTTTCACAGTTTTTTCTTTTGTATATATACATGTTGTGTGTTCCTATTTATTTTATTCCTTTTATAGACTTCTATGATTGAATCTTCGTGGTCTGTTGTTTGTGCTGCTCTTCGCGCATATAAAGCTAAAGCCCCAAATAATAAAAAAAGATCCTAACGATCAAGCTTTGGTTGACTGTCAGGAAAATAACATACAAAATCCCTTTACAATTCTCCAGCAGATTTAAATACTGTGCGCAAGTTCAGGTAACTCAAAAACTGAGGCCGGGCACGAGATTTGATCGCAGCCACCGCTCACGTCCATATAAATTCCAAGTTTTGCGTAGAAATACGACCGTGCGTCCAATTTTTTTTGTTGAGGCCCATTGTTTCCTCAAACATTTAGCTTGTTGACAGATGAACAGAGGACAACACTCTCAGGGGCCTGTTCCACAAAACAAGTTTACCAAATAAGCCAGGCTTATGGCAGATAGTCAGACTTATTTTAATACAA
>JAUMHI010000070.1:1959796-1970004 GCA_032359435.1 Enteromius unitaeniatus
GGAACAGAGAGTAAGCGTTCATCTAAGAATAATCCAGTATCAAATTTATATAACTAAAAGTAACAAAAATAACTTAACCCAAGGTCAGCAGCTAAATTTATTATTATACTTTGAATTTAATTTCAGAGAATAACTTAAAAATTGGAGTCAGATTAAAACGAGGTAAAATACAAAGGTAAAACTTAAAACCTGAAGTAAAATTAGAAACCAAAAAATTAGGAGACCAAACCCAGGAGTATAACCGAGAACCGAGATTCGTGATCTCCGCCCAAGTAGGCGGGACCTTACAAAATAAAAAGTAATACATATAATATTTTAGTAATGCTATTATATCTCTGGAACACTTTTGTCTTGGCTTTCTGTTGTCAAATATTTATATGTAGATGACCAAACACAGCTGATCTCCCACAAAACGTCCTCACCTCCACAGTGATGGCGTTCTTCTTCTCGGGTCTGTTGAGTCGGATGGTGGTGATGTTGTCCTCAGTGCTGACCAGCAGTGTCTGGAAGCTCTTGGTGCTCCCTGTGGGCTGCGCTGAAACCGCAGGAGCTTCTGCTCCCACCAGAGACGAGATGAGGTCCACATACTGCTGCCTGGCCTCTTCCTAACACATAAAACACCAGAGGAGTGCTGGACACAGAGCTCACTCTTTCTTAAAGCCTGAGACCTGAACAGCAATTAAAAACTACACTACCCTTCAAAACATTGGAAACGCTCTAGAAAAATGGGGTTTTGGACGATATTGGCATGAATCCTTTTGATTGATCAAAATATCCTCCATTAGCAGCTATTACAGCTCTGCATAATCTGGGCATCCGAGCTTTCTTCAAACACTCCAAGCCTCCAGAAGGACTGACCAAAGATGATTCACACTGGCTGTACACATCTTACAGTTCAGTTCCTCCCATAGTAGCCCAACTATGACATGTATATATTGCCATTATTATTGCTGGTCTTTAAGTTATTGTATTTGCACCAAAAATGATAAGGACTAATGCGGATATAATCAAGGCAGTGTAAGCCTGAAATTAAATCAAATGAATAAAATAAATGACATTAGTAACATTAGATGCTCTTAAATAAAAAGGGAAATGATAAATGTAGTGGAATAATGTTTAAATTAAAGTAGTACATTTATTAAACCTGATATTTAAATTTACAATTACTAAAACTGGAAAAAAAAATATATATATAATAATAATATATTACAGTAATATGTGACCCTTAAGTCACTGAAGCATATTTATAGACATAAATACATTTTATAGGTCAAATACATTGTATGGGTCAAATTTTTTTTTTTTTAATGCCAAAAATGATTAGGATATTAAGGAAAATGTACAGTGAATATATTTTGTAAATAGAATTACTGTAAATACAACACAGCCTAATTTTTGATTAGGAATACGAATTGTGACAAAATTTTAAAGGTATTTTTGTAAACCATACATCAATCTTATTTATTCAGCTGTCAAATGGTGTATGCATCTACATTTCGAAAAATTGATCTTTATGAATGGTCATGTCCATAGAAAGAAGATCTGCATACCATTAATCTCCTTTTATTCAAGCAACATTTCATCAAAGCCCTTCATCAGGCAAACTCTCTGCTACCATAAATAGATATATTGAAAATAACAAGGCTGCATTTATTGCTTTCCATTATTTATGTGCATCCAAGTGTGCATACGTGCATTGTGATAATTATGTTTTAATAAAACATTAGTTCAATAATGAAGTTCTATTTTATTAAATTAGCTGAACTTTTAGATAGTTTTGTAATTATTACAGATTTGAGCAGAAATCTTTAGTAATACACAAAAACTGATCCAAACTGTTCACTCTTCAGTGGAAACTAAAAATGAAACATACCTGTGACACAGAGCCCAGACTCTTCCATGCGTCCCATTTCGCTTTATTCACAAAGTCCAGCATGCTGGGTTTGGGGGTGTTGCAGGGTCCTTGTGTGGCCTGATTATTTACAAAACAGTCAGAAAGGCATCATAGGTGAGAGATGAGGACAATACATTTATAAATACACCTATTTTTATTTTAAAATCATTCCGAGGTTACAGACAGTACTGCAATCATAACAAGAAACCGTTTAATAGTTACAGTACGATACTGTTTTTGACAGCATCAACACATACAAGAACAAACGCATACTGTACAGCTCCATACCGTCCTGAACTCCTGAAACATCAGCGTCTCACATTTAATCAAACAAATCTGTGTGTATTACACTTACATTTATTTAGTAATTATATAATTCTGACATCAGTTACTAATACACTAAAAAGATTAATACACAAAACAAATATTGATATAATTCCATCATTTTGACCGATTGCCTCTGTGCTTTTTGTTATATTTATTCATTTTCTCTTATATTATTTCTGTGCTAATATAATCAAACAATGTAACACTTATTTTTAAGTTATTTGTATTCATTTGCATAAAAACAAATCCCCAGCGCTGGTCATTGCTGACTCCTGACCTGTTTGAAGAGCGCATAGATCCTGAGTTTAACTTCATTGCCCGGGTCCTTCTTCAGAGCTCCCAGCTGATCTCTGGCGGTGTTGAAGTCTTCGACAGAGGCGCCCATCACCGCAGAGCTGTGTATCTGGACACACGCTTGACCTGCTCTGGACACACAGCACAGAGGATGCAGTGAGGTGTGTGTGAGAGCTGTGAGGTGTGTGAAGTGTGTGAGAAGTGTGTGAAGTGTGTGTGAGGTGTGTGTGAAGTATGTGTGAAGTGTGTGTGAGGTGTGTGTGAGGGTCAGATCTGATGTAGAGTAAAGGTCAGCGCAAGCTCAAGGTAAACACAAGGTAAGAGAGTGTTTCTAATGCGAATACTGGAGATTATAACATCTGAAACCGTGTTTAATAAACGCTCAGTTCCTTATCTCTCTATTGATAGCTGTCTTACCGGGCGAGTCGGTGAAATCTCCAGGGTGAGAGGAGTTTGATCAGAGCAGCCATGACACTGACCAAAGTCTATCTTCACAATGAGCTGCCACTCACCTGTCAATCATCTAACCCCGCCTACTGGGGGCATATCGGCCAATCCGACGACAGCTTTTTCTCGCTCTCTTCTTCTCGTGTTAAAATGAATGTGTTTATAACGAGTGCTTCCGCCTCCTGGTTGGAGGAAGTACTTTACAATCACCGAAAGAACAAACAATAACAAGCATTTCACTCAAAACATCCTTATTTTTATTGTTTTATTAGCCGTTCCTTAAAAATACACCAGATGGCAGCAGCTGAGGAACAATCATCTCACAAAAAAAATAGATTAACATTAAAGAGCTAAATGTATTTAATATATTGTCAACAGTTTAACAAAGATTGATGGCAAAAAAGGAACAGATTTAAGTTAGCTTAAAATAATAGTAAATATAGCTACTCTTTCAATTAAACAGCTGATAATCAGAAGTACTAAAAAAATTTATCAATAAATACAAATAAAATAATAACAATCTATTTTAATAATTAATCCAATATTAATCAATTACTAATCAAATATTATTTCTTAAAATGACTTAAACGTTAAAGGTAAAATTACATTTTATTTAAATAGTTACATAGGCCTTTAAATGTGGACAAAAATAGTCAAAATACATGTATATAACAAGACATGAATGAAATGTATATATGAATGTGAATTCTGAATCGGTCTTTGTCTGATTTTTAACACACTGTTGCATTAATAATAAAGTATATGCCATTTCCATGAATGTATTTTTGATTGTCAAAACTAACAGGGTGTAATTAGCTAATTAAATGTAGACAAAACAACATTTAAGTGCATAAGTAAATATTACGTTTTTAAATGGTAAACAAAGAAGTAGGCGATGCCGGTGATAACGTAACTGTAAAGGTAGTGGATCAGTGTTGTTAACCATCAATGACAAATAATAGAAATTATGGTTCCTAAAACAATTGCTGAGATTATCTTTGTACCATACTTCTGTTGGACTCATGGACTGACAGACCGACTGTGAACGAACATTGCTGTTTAATGTAAATATTTAATTTATTTAAATTAATTTATATTAAGCATAAAGGGAATTCAATCTGTTGACCAGTAATCAGGTAAATAAGGTCTCACAGCTAGAGGTTGTCTGTGTGTTTGTGTACAGTATGATGCAGAATCAGTGCCATCTGCTGGTTCATAACGTTATATAAAGGCCTATTGAATAAATAAATAATAGTGAAATGACAGCTGTATACTGTGTCACAGTAGTTGTTCCGTTCTGTGATTTAGCAGTATGCTCCTGTAGAATTACTGTATCAGGATAGGGGAATTCAGCGGTATTCTGCTGTAGAGTTACTGTGTGAACTGTAATAGTAATGCAAATCAGGAGCCAGTAGTGCATTTATTTTCCAAAATGTGTAAACACTTTACATTATAAAATACTGTTATTTTGAAATAGTTTTAACCCTTCAGCCGAGATGGAGGAGGAGTTGCAGTGAACTCAGAAGCCGAGATGCAGGTGGAGCTGCAGTGGCCTCAGCCTCCTACAGCAGAGGTGGAGGAGGATCTGCCATGGCCTGAGCCTCCGGAGGCAGAGCTGCTCCACGTTCAAAAGCTGCCAGATCCGTTCCACGCTCACGAGCTGCCAGAGCCGCACCATGCCCACGAACTGCTGTGGGCAGCCTAGGACCCTGACAAGCCGTGGCCAGCCAAAGGCCCATACCCGTCCAGCCACGGGAGTGCTTTATGCTCTGGGGGCTATTATGATGTCCCTAATTTCTGTCTTGTGTATCCCTCGTTGATTTGAAGTACGTCTCTGTAAGTGTCTGCACTGTTTGCTTTTATGTATATTGTCTGCACAGATCCCAGCACATTCGTTCAGCTTGTGATCGCACTTCTTATTATGAAACATTTTGCACTAAAGTCCAGCCTGTCTTGCCTCTGTCCGCTGCGAAGCGGAATCGCAACATATACTTTCAGCAGCCCAGACGCTAAAACGTTACAACCACTATCTGAACACAAAGTTTAGTTTGTCCATTCTGGGGTTAAAATATTGATTACACACTAGACTGACATCTATTCAAAGTCAATGAGTTCCTATGCAGGTGGAAAAACTACTACACTTCCATAATGTACATAATGTCCATAATGTACTTAATGGCTAATTCAGGCACTAGTTTTGCACTTAATATACAAAAAATGATTCTTTACTTCATAAGATTAATTTAGGATCATCTAAGTGTACTAAAATGTGCTATTTTGAGATGCCATAAATATTAACCAATCGTTTCAGATTTAGATTCTTTAAATTAAATTAACCCCTCATTAGTATCATAGTCAGAACAATTTGCATTCTGCAGCAAAAAATAAATAAAAATACAATCATTAAACTTAATGGATTTATTTTAAACAAAAATTAAACAGGTTTTTAAAAGAATGTTACTGTATATGGATTATAGACCTATATTTAGCAAAATGCCCATCTCTACAGTTTATTTTTAACTAAAAAGTTTGACTAAAAAGAGGTAAATGTGACATTAACGTTACATGACATTATTTACAAGCCATTATATTGATGTTTTTTTTCCCGGCTGAAATACTTGAGCGATTATACAAAGCAGGATTGTAGGATTGATGTTGAGGAGTTTGGTTAAATGAAAAACTTTACATTGTGTGTTTTTCATATGGAATGTACAAATGTAAAAAAAAAAAAAAAAAAGAAACCTCATATTAAAACATAAATGATTAAATAAGCAAAATATATTTATGAAACTATATATATATATATATATTGTGCTTAGTTATTCATTATATATATATATATATATATATATTACAACCCAGAACTGGATATCTGTCAAGTGTCAGTCACAGATATGAAGCCACGCCCCCACAACCACGAACCAATCATGGCCGTGTCCGCAGAACCCGTTCTGGTCACGTGACTCGCAGCAGTATATATGGAGAAGGTCTTCGCTGGTATAAATGAGTTCAGGACGTGATCCAGAGTCTCTTTTATTGAAGTGACACCGCTGTTCTGGAGTCCGAGCTACAAAGTAGCTTTGACAAATAACGAGCATGGCAGGTATGTGACACTTTTCAGTGAAATCAGACAGAGCTGTCGATTTTATTTATAGTGAGCTATTCGCATATTCAACTAGAGGCTTTAAGGGATGTTTACTGCATTGCTCATCTTCATATTTCTGCAACACCATTGATGTCAAATATGTAATGCTGATTTATACTGGCATGATTACTCAGAAGTTAAAGATCCCAATATTTCTGCTGTAATGTCTTAGAATAGTAACTTGAAATCAAATAATTAGACCTTATCTGTGAGTCAATGTTATGCCATAATTAAGAAATTAATTTCTTTAGCAGAACAGGCATTTGTCACTTTGGCCACAAACGATAGCTATGCAAGAGGAGCTATGGTGCTCGGAAAATCCCTTAGGAACCACAAGACTACAAAAAAGCTGGTGGTGCTCATCGGGCCACATGTGTCTGATCAGTCAAGGTACAGCATGCTTTGTTCAGCCAGCATTGTACTCTCTGACTTCCCTGGAAAACAAAATGAGATGTTTGTGAATGTCTTCAGGGCAGTGCTTCATGAGATCTTCGATGAAGTCCAGCCAGTGGACGTGTTGGACAGTGGGGACACAGCACACTTGGCCATGATGAAGAGACCTGATCTGGGTGTCACTTTCACCAAGCTGCACTGCTGGACTCTCACACAATACTCCAAGTGTGTGTTTATGGATGCAGACACACTGGTGAGTTTGCATAATGACTTCAAACCAGCTGGTTAGCAGAATTCAAGTTGTGCCTTGCCAACACATGCATGAAATATTTATATTGCGGTTTGTTATGTAATTTCAATTTCAGTGTGTGAACGCACGCCTCTGTCACGTTTAACTTGTTTTATTTGCAAAAAGTAATAAAAGCATCTGTGCATGAGAGAGACGTTTATCTGATCAAAAAAAGTGTAAAAACAGTGACATGTGACTACAATTTAAAATACAATTTGTATATTGATATGTAAATGTAAATAAAAATGTAAAATGTAAGCTAATATATTCCTGTGAATGCTGTGATGGCAAAGCTGAATTGTTATACTTTTTTTTTTTTTAATGTTGCTTAACCCTGACACATTTTATTTTTAGGATAAAAAAAACCCAACAGCATTTATTTTAAATAAAAAAAATCTTTTGTCACATTAGAACTGCATTCTTAGAATGATAAATATAAATGTGCATTTATGGGATGTTGAGGTGAAGGTTTTGAGTTTTTTTCTTTCGTGTACTAATGAATATTAAATATGATATAATAAATACGTTCACACATATTAGGTGGCCTTAACTATCATGTACGTACTTCAAAAAATAAGTACAATGTACTTATTGTGTTCATATTTATTGCAAAACATTTCTGCTGCTGTTGAGGTGGGATATGGGTAAAGTTAGGGTCAGGTTTGGTGGTATGGGTAGGTTAATGAGTGTGTTAAGGTATAAGAGATGAGTCAACAGTGTAATTACAGAAATATTTACAGATGTAATTACATATTTTTACAAATATAAGTACAATGTAAAAAAAAAAGGTATCTACACAACAAGTGCATTGTTCCAAATGATTCATTTACATGTAAGTACTTAGTAGTTAAGGCCACCTAATATAACGTGGGACCATAAATACAGTTGGGTCAGTGTTATGAGAAGTTTGACACTTTTCTGTTGGCTGTAGGTGGTATCAAACATAGATGAGCTGTTTGACAGAGAGGAGCTGTCTGCGGCTCCAGACCCCGGCTGGCCTGACTGCTTTAACTCTGGTGTGTTCGTGTTTCGCCCGTCCAACGAAACCTACAGCAAACTTCTGCAGTATTGCACAGAGCATGGCAGCTTTGACGGTACGTAAAACACCACTATCATTCGGTCTCAGATGTGTCTGAGCAGTTTTGTCAATTGGTCTGAAGAATTTAAAGGAATGTTCCAGGTCTGTAAGTGCTGTGCAGGTATATAGTGATGGCTATAATGATAGCTATATTAGTGTGCTCACCAGTGAACAATAACATTCTGTTTATAAGTGTGCACCACTTTTGTCATCTACCACTTTAATAGCTCAATCTTTGGGTGAATTTATTCCTATTGGCTGTCAGGTTTGGTTACTGTTATAACTGTGGTGTATACATTTTTTCATAGAATTAGAATGATTATTAAAATCATAGTTATTTTATAGTTATTCTCCTAGGTGTAAAAAGGGGATTTCCCTCATTTATATGCTCATGTAACATTATATGCTGAATCTTTTTTGAGACATGCACTAATTTTGTGTCATTTCCTCCATGGAAAAGTTGAGATAAAACCATTAAATAAATAATCAGAAATAAATGTACAGTATAATAAAAATTAGATTAAGTATAATATGTAATAATATCTATCGGAAATAGATAAATAAATAATAGAAATTAGATTACAATAAATAAAATAAAATCAATACAAATTAGATAAAAAACAAATAATAAATGTAATAGTACAGTATAGCAACTTTAAAGATATTAAATATATAAATTGTTCTAAATCATATTTTATTTATATTTAGAATATTTTTCATATATATTATTAAAATAAAATACATTTATATTTAATTCTGCTTTATTAAGTCATTTGTGGCATCCAAAAGGTTGAAAAGTCCCCGATACAGACCACTTTAATGGCAGACTAGACCTTAGACCTAGTCACTATCTATTTCCAGCACTCTTCTATTCCTAGTCTCGTCTAGATCATAATCTTTGTTTATACAGCTTTTAAAATGTCCTAACTGGTGATCCGGGTTATTATCAAGTACCTCATCTGTAATCACAGCTAATCGTGGCTAAATAACCCATAAGAGTTATTTTAGAGAATGTTTCTAAATGGATGCATCTTCCTGCATCAGCCCTTCTCATTCCACCTCTCCATTCCAGCTGAAACATCTCTGCGTTTTCCCCACACGCCCAGTACTTTGATGTGTGCTCATCTTACACACACTGTCAGCATAATTAAGTCGCCCTTCCCTGTTTGCATCACAAAATTACCTCAAGCGAAAATGCCCAGCAGAGCCTCTTGAGTATTGCCCAACACAGCTGGTTCATAAGCCCGGCAAGAGGAATTTGGCACGGGCGCCCTCAGCAAACAAAAGCCCTTTCAAGG
This sequence comes from Enteromius unitaeniatus, assembly GCA_032359435.1. Lineage (NCBI taxonomy): Eukaryota > Metazoa > Chordata > Actinopteri > Cypriniformes > Cyprinidae > Enteromius > Enteromius unitaeniatus. The sequence goes on from JAUMHI010000070.1 coordinate 1,968,962, forward strand.
CAACCCTGTTTTTCCTTTTCTTTAGGAGCCAAGGGCCATTTTTCTACAGCCACCTCTTGGCGTAGTTGCTTGTTATGCAACTTTTATGGGTTTTAGTAATTTGGTAAAATGGCTATCAGGAAAGTGCATGTTTAATTTTTTTCCTATGCTTTGTTTTTCACTTGTTGGTTGATGACATGAACGATGAATAATTGTTTGCATATGTCAGCATGTGTGAGTGACTTGCAGATTTATCATGTATTGGTGTACATTCTTGGACTTGTTTTCAGCTCGGTGAACCTATTCTAATGAGTCTGGCTGTGAGTTTGAGCGTGACGGATAAGGAACCAATTAGATTGCTGCGTTGTGAGGGTGGGCTCTGCTTACATTATGGAGATTGGCACCTTTTCAAAAGCCCTTTTATTATGCTTTTGTTATTTCACAGAATCCAGTGGCTCTTTTGGACTGTCATAATTGCATCCTGCAGAAACGCTACACAATCTTTTTGGTCTATTTCTGTCTTTGGTACTTTTGAAGTGACCGGTGACTGTCCTCTGTCCTCTGAACATCCTCTGACACATCAGAGCTCTAATGCTGTGGTAATGTGTAATGATTGCTTTATTTATAGTTTGTTTGTGGTCATAACAGGGAAAGCTTGAACTCTTCTCGACTGTTGCCATGACGTCTGGTTTAATGAAGCTTTTAGCTTTGGAAAGAAGAACATGAGAAGAAAAAAAATCAGGTTGCTATGGCATTGTTGAGGTGTTCTGGGTGATTATACAGTAAGTGTGTTGCTATGTGGTTGTTATGGTGTTCTGTATGGTTGCTATGATGTCGTTAGGGTATTGTGGGAGATTATACAGTAAGTGTGTTGCTGTTTGGTTGCTATGACATTGTTATGGTGTTATGGGTGATTATACAGTAAGTGCGTTGCTATGTGGTTGTTATGGTGCTCTGTGTGGTTGCTATGACATTGTTAGGGTGTTCTGGGTGATTATACAGTAAGTGCGTTGCTATGTGGTTGTTATGGTGCTCTGTGTGGTTGCTATGACATTGTTAGGGTG
>JAUMHI010000070.1:1983291-1998313 GCA_032359435.1 Enteromius unitaeniatus
CACTTTTTTTTCTTTTGCAAACTGTAAAGTCATAAGCGTATTTTTTGGGGAAATTGACATTTATACATAATCTGAATGCTGAATAAATAAGCTTTCTATTTATGTGTGTTAGGATAGAACAATATTTGGCCCAAGATAGAGCTATTAGTATATCTGTGGTGCAAAAGAACATCGCCTTTAAAGCTGTCGAAACTACGTTCTTAGGAATGTGTATTAATAAACAAAAAATTTCATTTTTATATAATTATGGTAGGCTATTTCTGAAATATTGAACCTCATTTGAATGTAATATATAAATGAATACACTACATTAAAAAAAAAAAAAAATCAACTAAAATTTTTTAGAATGTCGGAGCATATTTTAATTTCAAATAAGTATGTCCTATTCATCCTTAGTAATGATGCTGAATATTCAGTATTGCATAACTGGAATAAATGACATTTTAAAATATATTCAAACAGTGATTTTAATTAGTAATAAGACTTTTTTTGTGTGTGTGTTTTGGTCACAGGTCGCGTGGTGAACATCGCCAGCATGTACGGCAGAATGGGAAACGCTCTCCGATCCCCTTACTGTGTATCCAAATACGGAGTGGAGGCTTTTTCTGATTGTCTGAGGTATGAAATGAAGGTTTGGGGCGTCAAAGTTTCCGTTGTTGAGCCAGGAAACTTTATCGTAGCCACGGGCATCCTGACACGAGACATAGTCACGACAACTGCAGAGAAGCTCTGGAAGGAGGCGCCCCCTGTTGTCCAGGAGGACTATGGGAAGGCTCACTTTGAGCAGTACATGGCTCTCATGCGCTCCTACTGCAACAGCGGCCAGCGAGAGATCGAGCCAGTTTTAGACGACGTCACAGATGCCATCATGTCCAACCGGCCGTACACACGGTACAACCCCATGGAGCCTCACTGGTGGATCCGCATGCAAATAATGACCCACCTTCCTTCGGCCATCTCAGACAGACTCTACTTCTAATGAGATGCCAACTTTCCATATATTCATCACGGGGTGAATCGATGACGTAATAAATGCCGTACTGAACGTAATCAAAGTAGTATGTGAGCTTTGGAATAAAAATCCCCCCCCAAAAATTAGCATACAATCTGAAAAAAAATCACAAATCTCAAAGGAATATTCTAGTTTTATTCTTCCAAGATGTAGATGACCATTTATCTTTAGTAGAACAGTAAAAAAGATTTTTAGCTGAAACTTTGGTCATAAAATCACCATCTGCTGTCATTTTGAGAGTCAAAAAACAAACAGATATATAGGCAAGACATAATACCTGTGGCTCCTGATAATGTATTGATGTCTTATGAAGCAAAACAATTGATCTGTGCAAGAAACGGACCATTATTATTATTATTATTACGTATAATCCAGATGTTCAGTTTTTTGCACAGACTGATCATTTCACTTCATAAGACTTATGAAGTGTATACCTTTATATTGTCAGGAGCCACTGGTATTCATTTTGTGTCCCTTGATATGGTTTTTGTGACTGTCAAAGCACCGGTAGCTGTTAACTCACATTATATGAATCACCAAGGACCACGGTTTTAGATAAATGTTCTTTAAAAAGTTCAAATTTTCACTTTCGGTTAAATGTATGCACTTTGATTCACTTTATCATATTATAGGCTCATTAAATGGATAAGTACTTATCACTTTTTAGTATCTTGATTCGGTCACGCAGACATTTCCATAGAGCGATCACGAATCATCAGAGGCCTGAAGACAGAAGCAGTGAAAAGCAGCATTATACTGGCTGCTGATGTGGCAGATGTCTTAGTGTGGCTCTTTTCATTGAGAGGATGAAACCACAGATGAACAAAAGAGGATGCCTGTGGTTCGGTCACTGCTTTCTGAGGAGAAACAATAAGAGTGAGGGGCTGAAAGGGTTATAAGGTCAACACGGATTCCTTTATGAGCGTTTTTCAGAGAATCTGGATGATTCAGTCTTGAGGTATTATGGGATCACTCGCCGTCCACTTGAAGAAATTTGGTGCTGAAATCTGAATGTTAAAATTAATTAATTTGCATACTTCTATGCAAATTAATTGATTGTATGTAGTAAGACTGGCTGTGTCTAAAATAGCGCTTGAGCATACTATTCTTACTGTTTCTGCAGTATATAGTATGTACTAGCATTCAAAGGTTTGGGGTCGGTGTGATTCAGCATGAGTCTCTTCTGCTCATCTAGGCTGCATTTCCTTGATCAAAAGTACAGCAATAATGTGAAATATTACAATTTAAAATACCTTTTCTATGTGAATATATTGGGAAATGCCATTTTTACTGTGATGCATGCTGAATAAAGTCGTTTTATGATATGCTGATTTGCTGCTCAAGACACATATCTCGATGTTGAAACAGCGGCTTAATATTTTTGTGTAAACTGATACTTTTTCATGATTCGTTTACAAAAAAACTACCATTATAAATGCTGTCACCTTTGGTCAATTTAATTGTGTTCTTGGTGGGGAAAAAAACCTACTGACCCCAAACCTTTGAATGGCAGAATAGTTTACACTGCAGATGAATGAGAGCTAAGAGCATGGACTTGTGTATCCCACAATTCAACGCACTGGACTTGATGCTCCATTCAGAGTGGTGGGTGAACTGGAAGTAATGCTCACTTGTGATTTTTCACATCTCTCAATTGATTGACATTGAGTTTTCCTCACCTTGGGAGGAAAAAATTTATAAATACAAAAAAATATAAGGTAGTAATTGGAAGCCACTGAATTAATCATTTATTAATATCATATTCTACAGTTGAAGTGTGTTTTATACAATGTTTACTGCACAGAATCATACCAGAATGATAGAAATGACCAAATTATAAAATTCAGAACCAGAACCCATTTAAATGTTCTCTATATAAATATATTACTTTATTTTATTATAACTTTTTTCATTTTGAATTAATTATACAATTAGCAACTGCTGGGGCAGTTTCAGCTTTGTTAGAGTTGTCACTACCCTTTCTGTAGTGCAAGGGCTAAAGGGCGTTATTAGCCTTAACACCTCATATATAGTAAGGCATTTGGAAACACTAGGATTTGGGGTTCACTAATGCTGATTTTGCAATCCATATACAGTAGGATGGATTGCATAGGAACAGTTATGATATCAAATGTTGGCCACCAGAGGGAGCAGTTGAGTTGGCGTCTGTAGCCATCAAAAGAAAAACACTAACAGTATTATCAAACAATGTATGGCGTTATACCTTTGCTCTCTCTACATATGATGTGATTACCTAATAAGGACCAAGTGTTTGCGCGGCTTTCTTGCTCGTGTTCCTAAGAATGTGGAAGACTAGTTAAGAAACTTTAATTACAGTTTGCCTTATATTTCATGTAATCTACCGTACGTTGCAACATAATTCGGTATGAACAGCATTCACATCTAATACGTTAGGGATTTTCACTGGCTTTGGTTGTGAAATCATGGAGAGTACATATATGTATTTAGGGAACTGTGCAGACGCAAGTGATTTCGCTCGTAATGCTCATACCCTGCTGTTCTCCATCAAGCCCTTTCTCTTGCTATAGCTGATGTGTTTCACTTTGTTTCAGTATGAATATTGCCTTGTTCTTGTATAAATTGTCTCACACATAGCATGTGTAAACTCATTATGATTCCTAGCAGGTCCTTATTAAATGCCAACATCATTTCCATGTGGAACACAATCATGCAGGACATTATTTTGAATGACATTTACTCATTAAGCCTGTATATATAGTTTGAACTGAATCTGAAATTGAGACACCGCATTTATGCTTTGTATATTAAAGAGATGTTGATTGATTGATGTAGTTTATTTCTTTTTTTGTACAGTCTAAACTCTTCATGAAGACAGTGAGCATACAACTACTTTGATTTCACAGCACCTCCAGGCCCGTGTACAGAAACAGTTCACTCAAAGTTCAGACAAAAGGAAGTTACTCAAAACTGGTCAGTTCAGCCCACAACATCAACTATACATGCTTTTCAGTAGAGGATCTAAGGGATCCAGAATTCATTCTTTTTTAACAAAATTAAGGTTATAAAGGCAATGCTTTTGATGTTTGGATGTCTAAACCGCTCAAATCATTTACCAACATGTCCCCAAGTAAGGACAGAAAATCTATTTGGAGAGAAGAAAATGCTAATTAGGTCTACATGATTGATCACCACAGTACCTCTTTCAATTTCTAGGTACCTCACAAGCTGACAGTGTATCTAGAAGTCTACAGCACAGGTATACTTTTATATCCAGTACAAATACTAATAGGTAACCATGTTTGCTGGACCTACTTACCTTAGTCAAGAGTAGATGCGATATTTGACACAACTTTAGGACGTAAAGCAAAGATTTAGTTTTGTTGCCAAATGAAACTCATCAGTAAAGATACTAAGACCTCAAACTTTTACTTTGACTAAGTTCTATATCAAGGGTTTCCAAACCTGTTTCTGGAAGACCACTGTCCTGCAGTGATTAGTTCCAGGCTTCCAGTCTTGATTAAGACAATTCCAGGTTTTCAGACTCACTGGAAACTTCCAGGCAAGTGTGTTAAAGCTGGTTGGACCTCAATTCTGCAGAATCCTGGCCCTCCAGGAGCAAGACACACTTGGACTATATCAGGGGTGGGGGACGTTGATCCTGGAGGGCCACTGATCCTACAGAGTTTAGCACCAACCCTGAAAAACCCTGGGGAAAAAGAAAAAAAAAAAACCTAACTGCATCCTGAAGACCTTGATTTGCTATTAGAGTTTGATTAGGGTTTGGAGCAAAATTCTGCAGGGTCACCGGCCCTTCAAGATCAACATCCTGGTCTATATGGTAAGGTCACTTAAGTCAAAAGACAAATCATGCACAATAGGGATATTTGTATTATCATAACATGGCCTGTGTACATCTGTCACTTATCAGGGGTGTATTACGCACATGCAAAGTGATACTCAAATGACAACATGTGCATTTTAAAACGGCGTTTTGGTTCCAACAACTGAGATGAAGGCACATTATATAGCACAAATCAATCTAAAAAAAAAACTATGTCTCAGAAATCCCTCACCCAAAACAAGTGGATTTCAAATGGTTGATCAAAACCCCAAATTGGGCAAGACGTTATCCAACAAGCATTTCCTCAGCCTCAAAAACCATTAACCTACTCAAGCAGAAAAATTATACTGTTTGGTAATGAGGAGTCACCACTGACTCCAGTAAAAACCTGTTGAGAACCACTTCACACAAACTGAACCTGATAGAAATCTGACATTTCCACTTAATTCAAGATTATATCGCTCAAGCATACTCTGCATGTCTGAGCAATCTTCTTCTTCCCCCACACACTACCCCTAAAAAAAAATCACCATTCCTTTACTCTCGCCCCAGTTTAGCTCCAAACAGATGGAGAAGCAATTACAGTGGTAGTGATGGTCCCCTGGAGAAGAGCCCAGATCATCACTACTCCAGAAAAAAAATTCCATGTATTTCCAACTTGAACCAGAGACGTGTCCAGAGAAGTCTTTTTCCCCATGCCTGGTTCTCCAAACATACTTATCTATAAAGTTTTACATGTGAACATCTGATTCTCAATGGAACATCTCTCACCATTTATCAAACTGTTAAAAACTAAAAGGAAGCAGCACTGTGAATCTTGATCGCCAATCGAAGTGGATCCTTCCTTGAAACCTGAGCGCACAATGCTGCCTTTATGCTGACATGCTTTTTGATTCATCTTCTACGCTACAATGCACATTTGAGAAAGCGAGCAACCAAATGAGTGCAAAGAAAAGGCAAACACCTGATGAAGCTTTAAACCAATCCACCACCACCACGATAACTAAAACCATACCCATTGCATTACTTGTAATGCGATTGCAGCCTTGATCATTAAAGACAGCTTTTATTGGTAAAACGCTTAAATTATAAAAGACCTATTGTGTATACCAATGTGGTTTAATCTTCATTCATGGCATTACAATTCAGGCTCCAATGAAGATCTGCAAATCTTGCACAAACTCCCATATTCAAATAAATGTCTGGTGGAACACATTAATCACAGCTTAGCCCTTTGACAAAGCGGAAACATCATATTTATGGCATGGCATGGATTCTGACAGATACAAGATGTGTGGATAAATTTAGGACTAGCTGACAAACCACACTAATCTGCACCTTGATTGTCAGACAACTTTTGAAACTTTACCCCTCATAAATACAGATGTCATTCTCAATAAGAGAATGTTGGAAATGTTTTAATGTTGGAAACACAGTTGCAAGACTATAGTTCAAGATTAATCCCAAAAAGATTGTGCCTAATTCTGATTATTGGTTTTGGTCACTCACTTTTATTGTGGAGCATTTTGCAGAAATATTGTTTCCTAATAAATATAGCAGATTACGTCAATTTCAACAGTTCCGTGTGGTTCAGGCAATGCAGGCAGTAACAGACAGTATGTGAGACCTTTGAAACATGTTGAGCAAAGTTCTTCTGCAGTCAGGACTTCAACAGCAGAAACTTGAAAGGACAGTTAAAAAAAAAAAAAAAAAAAAAAAAAAAGAATTGGCAGGGAAGTTAAAGAACAAATGAAAAATACATTTTCGAAATCAAATGAAAAGAATATATATTAACAAAAGAAGACATAGGTTGTAATTCTAATACATGTTGACGTCAAAATACATGGCATCACCTATGGTCTAAACATACTGTATTTTGATACATCGGGCGTGTCCCTCAATGAAATTCAAGCAAGTTTCAGAGCGAATGAATGGGAGTCCATTGTCCGTTTCTCCCTGTACCTCCCATTCTTGGAATGCTTGATATTCCCAGTCTGTCTGTCTGTCTGGAAGTGTAGTCACTGTTAACTGAATATTCTTTTTACTTGGATCAGGAGGCAGCCAGAGCCTTGACCAGGTAGAGTTTGTCGCCCTGTTCGCTGGTGAAGATGGGCGCCTTTGTGTAGTGTTCCACCAACTCCTCGATTGAGTCAAACTTGCGTTGTCCGATGCAATACAGGTTATCTTTCAGTTGGACTTTGAAATGCTTGTTTTTGGACTGAGCTTTCAGCGATATTGAAAAGTCATTTGGCTAGAAAAGGAAAACATAGGGAGAAAGGGAAAAAACTTAAGTTTAGACCACTGATGTCAATCCCAGTTCCAGGAGGGCCACAGCTCTGCAGTTTAGCTCCAACCCTAATCAAACACACCTGATTCAGCTAACCAAGGTCTTCAGGATTACCAGAACCTTTCAACCAGGTGCAAGTTAGAGCTAAACTCTGCAGAGCTGTGGCCCTCCAGGAATTGAGTTTGGGACCAATTTCTGAAAGCAGGAATCTTGGCATATTTATCAAAATACAAGATAGAACATTTCTGTCTACTTACTGAGGACTCGCTGTCCCGGATAAGGAAGTCTCCCTCTGAGCCCCTCAGGTTGAGTGCCACCTCTGCCTGATGACGCGTCACCTTCCCGTAGTACCACTGCTTGCCAGCGAAGCATCCACTGGATGAAGGCTCAATGTAGTCACAGTCAGGTGTGGGTGGCCCGGCCATGCTGGCTGAGTTGTGCGACTCCTGCAGAAGAGTCACATAGTTCTTCGGCACAAGTCCCATCTGCCCATCGGATTTGCGGCACTTCCACCACTCCGGGTCATTTTCTGGCTTCTCCACAACATCCATAACCTCTCCCTTCTCAAAGTTCAGCTCTTCATCGTTGCCCGAGCTGAACGGGTAGAGTGCCTGTACTGTGTGCAGCACCCGGTTGCCGTTCGCACTATGAACAACAGCAGCCAATTTCTCCGTCAAGCCGGCAGAATCGTTGCTCGCCGATCCATCTGCATCCTCCGTCACGTAGTTGGATGGGAACCAGCCCGAATGGCCGTTGTAGCTCCCTCTCCACCAGCCATCACTGCACTTCTCCATGACGATGACCCTTGTGCCCTTAACCAATGATAACTCATCTTCCCGTTCAGCTGTGTAGCTGAATTTGACCAGCGCAGGAAGGTTTAGGTCATACAGACGTTCGCCATTGTCGGGGTAGAAGTCAGAGTCCGCGTTGGAGGCCGTTTCACGCATGCCTGTCTTCCGCTTCACCTTGCCGATTCCTGCATAGATTAGAAAACAAAAAAAAAGAAGAACCATTTAGGTTTTTCCCAAATACATAATTAGTGTCCTTTGTCCTCAGCTACTTGTACTTGTGGCATTGCAGGTGAAAACCACAGTCAGTGTGGACAGCCAAGAAAGTTGGCAATGCAACAAAGAAACGAAAGCAATGTTGCAACAAAGGGAGTGCAATGACTCATTAAGTCCACTATATTTGTTAACAAATCACCTTTTCAGAGAGCTCATTGCTGCATTTTAGGATTGCTTTCTACAAGAAGAATACATAAAATACTGCTTTAGAATGTGGCTGATACAAGGTTAACGTAAATACGCTGCTCAACTGTGCGAACAGCCTTCGTTTCAAGGGGGAAGTCAAGGTCACAGGCAGCCTAACAGGTTATAGAGTTGGGCTTGTAACCTGAAGGTCCCAGGTTTGAGTTTTCCTTACAGCAGGAATTGTAGGTCAATGAGGAGGGTGGGTTGAACATCACTACATAAGGTACTGAATCCCCAACTGCACCCTGGGCACCAAAGCAAAAATGGCTGTGCAGTGTGTGCATTATTGTTCACTATTGTGTGTCTGTGCAAATGGATGGGTTAAATGCAAAGCACAAAGCAGAAGTATGGAACACTATACTTCGCCATGTGTCACTTTACTCGCTCGCTCATTTAGAAGCATGCATCTGACACCTTCAACTTGTTTTGTATCAGTTCTGTATACTGAGAAAAAGCTCATGTAATATCTTTACGACTGCACTACTGTCCATTACAATATAATACATTTAACAAAAGGCATCTGTCAATGGCAAGCAATGTTCAGAAATGAAAAATGTGTTGAGACAGTCTCTTCAGGGGGTAATTTCATCACCACGCACCCTGCACTCATTCCATTCTTGTCTAAATTATCTGTGAAACCAAAGAGCATTGTATTTTGATACAGGCACCAACAGGCATGGCACGAGTGAAAGGAGAACTTGTTCAAACACATGTTACGGTGCAGTCAGGCTTGTGTTTTCATACTGACAGGGGTGCACAGTAGCTATCAGCTCCCGCCTGCTTGATCAATGTGTCCTCTCTTAGTAAACACGGGCGCTGGACCAGTTTCAAAACCACCCAGTTACAACCAACTAACCATGTTCTCACCCCTTTTAACTACTCATAGTTCATGTGACAAGCTATGTGTTTTTGCCTTCCTTCTTGATCATGAAGTTGATGCAATTATTCCCATGTGAACAAGCAGGTTTGTTTATTCAAACAAAAAGAAATTCTTGCTTTGAGACCATGCAAAAAAAATACAGCCAGCAAGATACAAGGGCGCACGTTTATTCCAAGAAAGATTCTTTATCATTTGCCACCTGTCTCGCACAGCTGTGTGGTCTAGTTCTGTTATTCAGAGAAAAGTACAATTAACTGCAAAGAGACACTGGAATGATCACCACACCCATCGTCCTCCTCCTCCATGAGGAAGGAATGAGCGAGGGAGTGTTGGGTTAGGTTCATGGATACTGTCGAGGATTCTGGCTTGTCTGACCACATTAGATCAAGCCAAGTGAGCCGGTCTGGAGGATTAATGGAGAATATCTGACCCCAAGGCCTTTTGACCATGTTGGTGGGTTTGGCACAGGTTTGTGAATAGTGTTACCGTGCAGGAATGTCCAGTTGGCAGTGAAGCTCGTACTGGCCCAATCCAAAGGCCCAAGGACAAACAAACACTCTTTTATCTTTACATACCTTACAAAAAAAAAAACGCAGCAACAAGATAATGGTACTAGATAGTAGTACCATGATAATTTATAGAATACAAAATTAATGGCACATTAATAGTATATTTGTTATACAACAGCTTAATTTAACCCATGGTTTCTTGTTTGGTAGTATGGTTTGCTCCAAGAATACTAACCCCCACTAAACCATTCTTACCAGGGGAAACCAAACCACGCCTAATTACTTTAGGCTGGCTTACGATGTCATTTTTCCACATGGATGTAGGCAAACTCTAGTCTGGCTTCCGTGACTATAAAGCTCATACAAGCTTAGTCTGGCCAAGCTACCTTACTACTCGCCTTCTGGGAGGCGGCCTTAATCAGATGCCTCTGTATACTACTGGACGAATCTACAACCAATCAGACCACTCATTCTGATGATGTATACGTAGCGACAGACCCTGAAGCCACCGTAACCTTCATTAAAGCAGTAGGAAAATGTCTACTTGAATTACTTCTGCTCCATTTTCAAAGAAAATGGTCTTGGTCTTGGTCTTGTCTGTGAAAACTTGTTTCTCATTGGTTCCCATTTTTTGGGGAATCTGAAATGCTCTAAAATGGCAGCTTTGCCAGACTGAAATTGAATGTAGCATCACAGGAAGTATGGGCGGGCCAAGGCTAGGCAAACTCAGCCTTTATATTCCAATTCCATATACCTGTAAGCACCATTCACAAAAAGGAAATTCATTCATTTAAAGGAAATCACCCAACTTACTTCATGCTTGCTCAGGGGTTAAAGGTTAACGGAGTGAGAACAAAGCTTTTCCAATGGCTCTTTCTGCTTTGAGCAAGATGCTTATCATAGCTCGAGGATAGAAGAATTTACACTGTGCTACCTCCACTGCCTGATTTGCATTACAAATGTATGAAATCCCAAACCAAGATGCATTTGCCTCTGGCGTCTAAGCTATGCCCGACTAAAGGGGGAATCGACATTTGCATGGCCAATGTGAGCAGGAAGCGAATCTGAAGTGCACGAGTATAATACTAACTGGAGCATTTAGTGTCCCATGCGTGAACGTGTTGGTGCATGTAACCACAGGTGTGTGAATCTTCTGACATGAGTTCAACTCGTCTACTAATTCAAAAGACTTTTCTTAAGGGGACAGTTCACCCAAAATGAAAATTCCATTACAGTCTATTCACTCTCATGTCATTCCCTTCCTATGAGCTGTTATGACCATATCACTAGGTCAGTTTACTCAGGTGATGAGAACCAGATCAGTGTGATTTATGACAGAATCATTCACAACAGATCAATTGGTTCATTAAAAAAAAATCCAAATAAATAGTAGTTAGCTACTTGAAAACTTTGAATGAAAAGCAGGTTCAAATATACAAGGATTATGGAGACCAAGTTGTCGCTTGTTAAAAAGAACTGGATCTTGGGTGTGTGAATGTTCAGACCAGTGGTGCTTTTTCTTTTCATATGACTGATGATGTTTCACGAGACAGGGAAAGTAATCCACCCACTCAGTCATCAGATTAGTCAGTCTGCATGGTCTCTAGGGAGCTGACAAGTTGATTTTCGATTCTCTTAACTAACACTTCTAGACAGTAACCAACCACATCAGCACAAACACACAATTTTGCAAACAGGTTGGATCACACATGGCGGGTGTATCCCACTTAAGTATATGCTTTTATTTTTAACACTTGAAATTGTCCTTTTTAAAAACCCATCTGTTCATGTGTTGAAGAAAATGTTAATGACGCTTGTCAAAATTTGCCACCGTAATGCAAAGAGGTTTTGGTCCACCCGAGTCTCTATGAGCCAATAGATGGGCTGCTGAAAGAACAAAACGCATTGTATTAAACCATGGTGTGTTTCCTGAAAACAGAATTAGGAATTTTCCTGAATTCCTATGGAGGATGCTCAGGAAGGAAGCTGCACGCTTTATATAGCCGTAACTCAATGCATATATATCCATGTCTGTATTATTATCTTCTCTATTTGTAAACATTAACTTTTAAATCAGTAAGACACTAAAAACTGTAATTTGCAACTAACTGGAAACCATTGCAACCCAACAAAGATTTCATCTAAAGCTTTCATTCCATCCGTCCAACACACTACATCCACTTCCCCTCCATTTTCAAGTCTTTCCCCTGAGTGCAACATGAGCTGACTTAGATTAGTTGTTTCCTCATGGTGAGTTCATCCTATTGTTTTCCAATATAAGGCTGGATTTAAAAGCAACCTACGGCTATGAATAGGTGGACTTTATGCTAGGTAAAAGTGAAATGACAGTGTGGTAAACAAACATAACCCAAGTCTTTAAGTTTGTTTAAAATGGGTATCGAGGTAGTACTGTGGAAAAAGTATTGTTTCAGATGGTTAATATTTAAATATTCATAATGGTACTGAATGATGAGCATATTCATGCACCACTGTGTTTAAATGTACTTTAAAGAATATTTTTCATGCCCACATGACAGCTGGCTTACAGTTCCTAAAAAAAAAAAAAAAATCATACAAGAATGAGAAAACACAATTAGGGATAGTTTAGATTTTGAACAATTAACCCAGGTAAATGAATAAGGGAAATGCAACCAAAACTGCAAAACAGGAAAGAGAAATCACTTGCACTTCTAATGTAAAAAGTTGGGCTCAAAGTCGAGCGGAAAACAAGACATTCTTTCAACTCAAAAAAGACAAGACATCAAAAGACCTCCAATGACAGTGACTGTAAACCACAGAGCCCTTCAGCTTCTCAAGACTGTGTGCACATCACATGCTCGCTCCATGCACAAACAAATTAAAACTAATCTGCAAACAGACTTCGAAAATCATTTTTACTTTCCTAAATGAAAATGCTCAACATCAGCTTAAAAACAAATACAGATTCAGCAATAATAGGGGGAAACTCCAAGAAATACCAGTCTCCAACAATAAACAAACAAATATTAAAAATAATGTTTTGTTGTTGTTTAAGTATGACGACATAAAGGGCCGGTTTCACAAACAGGGCTTAGCTTAAACCAGGACTAGGCATTAGTTAAATTAAGATATTTAAACAACTTTTACAAAAATGCCTTATAAGAAAATATTACAGGTGAGCATCTTAACGCTGAACATATCTTAAAACATGTCAGTGTCATTGTTCTGAGCAAGATGTTTTCATCTGAGACAGCTCAAACAATTTAGTCTGAGACTAGCTTAAGCCTTGTCTGTGAAACTGGGGGTAAAAGTATTATATATAAATGTGTGTGTAAAAGTATTACAAATAATTTAAAAATACTATTTTAGTTAGTTTATGTTTTTTTACAGTGAATTGTCTTAACAATTGTATTAATGACATTGTCAAAATAAAAAAAAAAAAACACATCTTATCGCAGATAAATGAAATTCTATACTACAAAAAAAATAAATACAACATTAAAAACTAAAATGTATTGTTTCTTATTAACAAAAATATTGCTGCTTGTTTATACAAAGTTTATACATTAGGTTTAACGTCATATAAAATATCGTTTGACAGCGCTAGTTTAAATATACATTTTCTATGATCTATATGATTTTACTGTAGTACAGTATTGTTAAGTATACACAAATTCTACAAAATATAATGATGTATTCGCTGTCATGAGCACTTATGCTCATATGTGGAACAGGTACTCGCTGGTATAAATAGCCTCTGTTGCACATCTGTGCTTGTTTGGCTAGCGCTGGGCCGTCGAGAGCTCCTCAGGGAGTCAAACGGGGGTCACAGCCCATCCACGTATGCAGCACCATCAGCCTGCTGTGTGTTTAAGTCAGGAACACTCCAGAAAGCCATCAGCACTTCCTGTACTCGTCTTGTGTAAGGGAACGCTAACATCTGAATTAAAGCTGCACGTTTGTGCCTCTCACAAAGCGACGTTATCTGCTGGTGTTTTCCATCAGCTTTATAAGTGGCGGAGTGGGAAGTGGAGAAAAACAGACGGATGGGCTGACGCTGCAGTGAATCAACAATCTGGTTTCCTCACTTCCTCCCTCACAGGCTCCAAAGATCTGAGGAGAAATCTGACTCTAATTAGAGCGCTTCCACTACGAATGGAGGGTGAGTGACAGGAACAGAGAGAAAGGGGAGAAAAACTGAGAGAAAAGGAGGCCAAGAGCTAAGACGTGATGTAAAGGAATCAAGGGAATGCTCACACAAACATGAATCCTCTTATTTTGTCACCAATTTCCATTCAAACTCATATCGCTTTCTTCTGTAGAACGTAAAAAGAGACATTTTAATATGGCACATTTAGGTTACAATACGGTATAAAAAACCTGTTAAATGGTTAATTCCTGTAAAATTTACAAGGAAAACAGTGAATGACATTTCCAGAGTTCCCTGCAATTTGTTTTAAATGTTTATGGTTTTTCTCTTTGAAATAACTCTTTCTTTTAGTTTTTTTCTAATCAGTGATGTTTATTAGGGTTGTATTTTACATCTAATGTTGTTCAATGAATGTTTATGGCATATTTGATTTGAATGAGTCATCATGATGGTGTTTAGTGTTTGTGTGAATGACTCTGAGCTCCTTCTACATGTGTTCATTTTAAAAAGCTTCATCATCACCTGTATTTGGTGCTTATCAGTGTATTTTAGAGGTACAAAACAGATTTCAGGACCTTAATAGGTTGGTATATTAACATTATATCAGTTAATGAAATTACAGTATTTAACTGTAAATGTAACTTAAAACCGTAAAACCTAAAATGTTGTTACAGTATTTTCATGGTGCCGTTAATTTTGTGCTTCAACATTCAAAATACTATCAATGAATTTATAATGTAAAATTAAAACTAAAAATGTAAAATTAGCTGAAGATTACGTCATTACAATTATTACTCTAATTAAAAATGAACTTTAAGTGCATGTTAGATGGCTGGGAAAGTAATCAAAACGTAAAAGAGAAAATGAGCAATTAAATCAACTAAAAACGTTAAATTCAATAACAATGATAATCAGAAATAAAGATTTTTATGATGGAAATTCTAATACAAAGATTCCTGTAAAAAATGTATCATGGCTTCCACAAAAATGTTGCCAAACATTTTAAACACTGATAATAAATCTCTCTTACAATATTAATATATTAAAATGATTTCTGAAGGAAAAGTGCCACTAAAAACATGATAAATACAAATATTAAAATAGAAATGTTATTTTAAATTCTAATAAAATT
>JAUMHI010000070.1:1999741-2016346 GCA_032359435.1 Enteromius unitaeniatus
TTTTAATCGCACTTATTTTTGCACCGCGGAACGCTTCTCACTGGATGAGTTTCGGCGGACCGATTATACTGGAGCACTAATTACCGTTTCTAATGCTCTGAATGCAGAGATATATCTAGAATGACACAATATTTTGGGTGAGCGAGCAGCCTGTGGTAAGATGTCCGTCATATGTGGACGTTCGACTCCGTTGGCCAGCAACGCAGACAAGACATCTAGTCATTCTATATACATCTATGTGTGAATGTACTTGAAAGTAGGGACGCACCGATCCGGATCAGCCGATATGTTTGCGCGCACCTGCACAGTTTACAGAAAGTCTACCTATAGGGTTCCTGAATTTCTGAAATGTAGGCTACTATATTTCTATATATCCTATTGCTACTACACTTACATGGCCATGTCTGTTGGACTTGGTTGAACAAAAATAAACAATATTTTGTTGCTTAAAGCTTATGTATTCAGTCATTCAATGGTATACTAAAAATCCATATGAAAAAACGTACTTCTCACTGTTCTCAGGTCAAATATTTCTATGTGATTAAAATGCGATTCATTTATTACAAAGCCTCTAATTAATTAGATACATTTTTTTAATTGAGTCCCGGCCCTAATTTTCTATGACTATTTGAAAATCTGAAATCTATGGAAGCCCGTTTCCAAAAAAAGGTTATTGCAACTTTTTCTCTCACAATTCTGAATTGTGAGATAAAACGCAATCATGAGCTATGAAGTCAGAACTGCAAGATATAAAAATCACAATTATGAGAAATAAACGGTTACAACTTTGGCATTATATTTTATGTTAAAGGTTAAAATAAAACAATAAAATGTCATAATTTACTCACCCTGATAAAGATGAAACAGTAAGAAAATTTAATAATCACAAATTATTTTTACCAAAATTGTCATGGTTTTCAATACTATCATGATTTTATTAAAACGACATATCATTAAACCTAGTTTTAATGGTAAAACCCAACAAATCAACAGCACTTTTTTTATTGAAATAACTAGAATATTAAACTAAAAACTGTGGCAGAATTTGAAACAAAAATACTTCCCTCATATACATCTTCATTATGAATCACTGGAGATAATAAACTCAAGTAATCTTGTATGAGCTATATATAAACACGTGACCTATATTTTAGGACTTCAGCAGTAGTTCATCATTAAAAGGATCACCTAAAAGTCTATTCCAATGAGTCCTTCATAGGGTCCGAGGAGGTGCAATATGCTGTGCACACGGCAGGACAGGAAGGGCACCTAAAGGTGATGACATATTCAAACACACATGCACTAACTTAAAACACAACAACAGACATAAGTAAAAGCTTCAAGAACAGAGACTGTGAGCAAAACGTTTTCAAAAAAGCCGCAAAGACAGCGATAGAGAGATAACTATCAGCACGCACACAACTCTTATTGTGCAGCTCCAGGCTAAACACAAGAACCCGTTCCTGTTCCTGTGTACCAACAGAACAGACCAAACCTCCAGCTAACCACCACAGAAACGGTTTAAGAGTTCACCGATCTGAAGATTAGATTAAAGAGCAAACATGCGTCTCACAGACGTGTGCCTGCAGTTCACATCCAATATTTACTAGCAGAGACCGTCGCTTTAAAAGGATGAAAAACGGTAAAAACAGACATACACATATGTACATTTATTTATTTGTATGGCACAAACTAACTGGCATCATGCATTAGGAAGTATTATTAATAATATTTGTTTTAAACCAAAAAATAGAACAAAAACTTTATGCATTTTGGATATTCATTTACATGAAAACTGCATTTCGAAAACAGGTTTCAAAGTGCAAGTTTTTGGAAACAATTGTGTAGTTGTTTCGCTACAAAAACTTTCATTTGTGAAAAGTGACAGTGTGCATTGTGTTTCTTTACGAAGTCACAGGCCAACGTTTTTTAGTCAGATCATTTTGACAACATTGTCATCTGTATGCAAAATCTTCAAGAACGCAAAGGGAAAACGCTTGTTTTTAGTAAAATCGTTGTTGCGTAAACAGTGCACTAGTTGTCACATGTTTTTAACTTTGAAGGGATAGTTCATTCAAAAATAAAAATTCCAAAGAACTTTGTTCATCTTCGGAACACAAACCAAGATATTATTTGATGAAATCAGAGCTCTCTGACCCTTCCATAGACAACAATGGAACTTCAACGTCCAAAAAGGCAACAAAGCCATCATTAAAATAATCCATGTGACATCAGTGATTACTTTTTGTGTGAAAAAAAAGGGAAAAAAAAAAAAAATCAACTATTTCTTCTCTATTGTGTAAGGGTACGTTCACACCAGAACGCGACTTGCACGAATAAATCTCAGTATTCACGCAACATTTTGAGTTTACTCGCTTCATTCGCTCATGAAATTTGCTTCACAGCAGACACAAATTCGCGTCATGGGAGGGGCTTCTGCCAGGTAGGCTCCAGTCTCTGTAGTGGTTAGACATGAGGTAAAATTAGTTTTGAGTAAACTTTGCAAACTTTGGTTTAATGAATCTAGTATTTACTTTCTTTTTATTCCTGTTTATATTAAATGTATGAAGACGTGTCGTACAGCTCCTTCACATGCAGGGACAATGATTTTATCCTTCATAGTTTCGATTCTGCCTCCATTTGCTAGTAATCACGTCACTGCAAGAGCAAGCTCCTGATTGGTTAACGTGGCACAAAATTTTGTTAAAGTTCAGATTTTTCAACTTGAGCGAAATGCTCATTTCGCGCCGCTTAATTTGCACTAATTGCGCTGCAGGATGTCTAATCTTTGCATCGACTTCATTCGCGTCTGGTATGAACGCACCATCAGTCTGCGATGTGTGTTCAGGAGAGCACCACGATGACCAATCAGAAAGCTCTCGGATTTCAAAAATATTTGAATTTGTGTTCCCAAGGTGAACAAAGGTCTTACAGGTTTGGAATAGGGCTGCAACGATTAGTCAACAATAAAGAATTACAAATATTTTAGTTGTCGAGTAGTCGTTTGATCTCACATGACCTAATGTAACAGCCTGCAATAATGCGGTTTGACGCGTTTTTTTTATTAAGTGTTTATTACATTTGAAATATGGATATTTATCATACAGAAATCATGGATTCGCTACAGGGGGCCTTTATTCACCCTCTGGAGCCGTGTGAGGGATGTTTTATTAAGAATACACGCACATTATTTCATATCTTCTGAACTGAATACAGCTACCACCCCTTTAAACTGATTCAAAGGCTTGGAGGGGTCTGGACTATTTTTATTATGACTCATCTCAAATGATTCATCTCAAAAAAGAAAGTCACAGTACCTACAGTAGTACGCCTCAAAGGTGAGTAAGAGTCAGGACAATGTTAATTTTTGGGTGAACTATAGCTTCAAATATGTAAATATATGCTGCATGATTGGACTCTGGCTGAGGGGTCCAGGAGGTCTTCAGGTGTGGTAACCATGCGGTCTAGTCTAGACAGGAACATGATGAGCTAATCTTTCAATCTCCTCCGTTTCTCTTTTGTCTTGCTTATCTCCTGACACTACTCCTCACATTCCAGTGTCACAAACACTTCCCTCATCAACCTCTCAAATCCTCTAAAAGCAAAAGAATTCAGCTTGGAATGAAAAGTCACCTTTTATATTTTATGCATTCATGCTATTGACCATATTGTGAACAATTCATGCGTTTCATTTTTACTTTTCTTTAACCTCATTTTTGATTAAAATAATCAAAACCTAATCTTCTCCACTCTTTGGCAACATACTGGTCTTGTCTTCTGGTTAAGCCTCACATTCACATCTGCCTCAATCCAGTCAATAACTGATGCACAGAACAATGCCTTTCGACGATTTGTTTAACTCGTATAAACTGTGCATCCCAACACAGAAGAAAAGATCTGTTGCTACTTCCGTTACAACACAACTTTAAGCGCAAACACTAAGAGCATTATGCTTGAAATCACTGAATATATTTTATGCTTTCATTAGATTCATAAGACTCAAGAGATATTTGGTGCACCAATATCAAAAGGTTACACAGTAACGCCTTATTTTAAGGTCTCATAGGCACTTAGTAGTAGCCATTGTCCTTACATGAAATAAAATCATGTAACACAGTCTGTAATTACAGTTTGTAATTATGTAGATGTAACAGACAGCTACTGTACACTTTAGTACCTTGTATCTTGATACACTTTATTTCATATCCAGTATCTCGATACACTTTATTTTAAGTAGCCTGTGTAATATTCTGTAAATTTAATGTAACGGTAGCAGCCTATTATATCTACATAATTACAAACTGTCCCATAACTTAGTCACATGGTAAGTACATTTTGTTTTATGCAAGTACAACAGCTAACAGCAAGGGTACTTACTAGATAATTACTCTGTATTATAGACACCTTAAAATTAAGTTTTACTGAGAATACTGTATAAAAAGTAAAGGCAATTGTGAGAGAGTTTTTTCCCCTCAATAATTGTGTTATCATAACATTTGAGTTTTGACTGGCATTCATTTGCCAATAAAAAAAATTTAAAATAAATACACACACACACACACACACACACACACACATATACAAACAGATTTACCATTATAAATAAGAATCTTATGAAAATTGCGAACTGAAATTTATCAAAAACAAACAGCCTTAATATGTATATATCAAATAGTTTATTAGCAAACCCCAATTTAGATTATAATTTTTTTTTATGAAAGTTGAGTCGTCAAATATAGATTTTTTTTAAGGAAAAAAAAATCATAAAAATCAAGCAAAAACAAAAATCAAATCAATAAGATATGCAAAACATAATTTTGTGTTCTTGAAAAAAAGTTGGGCCAAGTTTTAATGAGATTCAACCTATTAATAAGCCTCATTTAATGCTAAACCAAACACGGAGCATGCACTGCACAAACAGCGTTGTCACTCTGAGCAAACAACTATGCTACAGAAAATAATTGACCATAAAGATGACCTAACTTTCTTTTAATGTCAGTCAATGCACACACAATATGTATGGCATGCCACGTACATCTCTAGACAACTTAATTTATTCCTACCTGAAAAATCATTCACTGGAGGACTTTGACAGAGCGAGTGAGCAGATAAACGCAGCAGGCTTGTCAAATGAAAGCTACTTACTGTTCAGTACTGTATCTTCCTGTGCATCTCAGCAACATTTGTCATGGTCAAAAACACGACTTCTCAGGAAATTACAATACGAATATGCCCTACATACTAAACCACACATTACCCAATTAGAAACAACTGTATTGTGAATTCTCTTCTGCTTTGAAGGGGTCCAGATAGTCTTGTTGCCCAAACAACAGTGAAAATGATCATTGTCATTACTCAAGCTCATATTTAAACCTTCCTTCTATAACCAAGCTTGTTGTTATTGTAGTTACTGTAGAATTAGAGCAGAAATCATGATTGTTAATGTATAATAACTAGTGCTGTCAAACAATTAATCGCAAAATAATCACTTTCAAAATTAAAATTTACAGAATTACATACATATATACATATATATATACACACATGCATACACACACACACACACACACATATATACACATATACATATATACACATACATATATATATATATATATACACACACACACACACAGACAGTATACATATGTATACATACATATATTACATGCATATTACATATTTATATTCTTATTAGTGCTAGGCAACAATAATCGCTTCATGTTTTTGCAGAATTAGAACAGAAATCATGATTGTCAATGTATAACTAGTGATGGCAAACAATCACAATTGCTTCGAAAAGTAAACATTTTTGTGCACATAATATATGTATGTTTGTACTGTGTCATTTGTTATGGATATACAAATACACACACATGCATGTATATTTAGAAAAATATGTTGTGTTTATGTATTAAATATATTTATATATAAAATAAATACAAATCTAAATCAATACATGTAAATAATTCTAAAGATATACTGCATGTGTGTGTCTTTATATATACACTTGATAAATATTAATAAACACAGTAAACACGCACATAATGCATTCACAAAATGTTTTTGGATGCCATTAATCACGATTAATCATTGCCCACCACTAATTCTTATATATATATATATATATATATATATAAACATAATATATTTTTATTAAATATATACACATGCATGCGTGTGTGTATTTGCATATACATAACATATGTGCATATGTTATGCTGTGTACATGTATTATGTAAACAAAAACTTATTTTGAATGCGATTAAACAATTAATTGTTTGACAGCATTATTAATAATATAAATTGGTGTCTGTCTTTCACACAAAGCTATTATAGGGTTTCATCATTTCTGGAGCCTAGTAACATTCTTTTTCACTTTTACTGAATGAAAAAAAAAATAAAAGCCTGGACGTTCTGCTAAATAACTTCTGGTGAATTCTGCTGATTACATGGGTTTGAAGCAACATGAGATTCTAAAAAATCTAGATCTAACCAAATAGCATGTTCTTGAGTAAAGCAGAAGTTGCAGCCTCACCTAAAGTGTCTTTGAGGTTCTTGACGATCGAGGCTTTCCTGGCACTGTTTTTCCGTTCGACGTAGTTAGATGGCACAAAGCCTGTCTTGTTGGTAGCGTTTCGTACTCTCCACCAGGACTTGGAGTCGTCCAGAAGCCAGAGACGCTCGTTCTTCTTAATGTCCAGCTCCTGGTCCTGCTGGGCCATGTAATCAAACTTGGCGATGACAATCACCTCTTCCGTCATCTTGGATTTATTTCAACACTGAGGAAGATAATAATTAAGCTTACATGAGTTTCCTTGACAAGTGAAAGCAATGATGAAAAGACTCTGGTATTTAATGCTCCCATGTCAAGGTCAATTCGCTTTTTGGAACACCAACAGAAATCTTCAAATGAACACCTTAAAAAAAACTACTGACATTTGCCGGGAACAGTCTGGAGTTAAAATGGTTGTAGAGATCCTGATTTCCAATTGGAAGACTAAGCCTGACATGATGGATCTAAAATGACAATGTTGTACTACAAAAACAACAACAACAGTGAACTGGAGAACAATCAGGCACTGCAGACCTTTGAGCCTAAAGGACATGAGCAGGTAGCGTTCTCAAGAACAGACCCACTCTGATTGGCCTGCAGGGCTCAGGACAGCAAACCTGGCTGTCAGAATGGATTTACATCATTGTTCACCTTCTCAGGAACATCTCCAGGCCACAACATAGGCGACCTACTTTCTAAAGGTCGTCGGACTCTAGTTTTTATTAGTTACATTAAATAAAGGCTATCCAGCATCAAAAACGTTGAAAAGATGCCCTAAACTATGTACTGTAAAAGTATGAAATTAGCAGTCGCTAAATTTTGGAGAAAAAAATCCATTGTGTTAATAGTGCATGAACTCAAACCAAGTGAATTTTCCTAGAAAGTTTTCGTATGAATGCTGAATTCCCAAACGCATTGACTCCTAATGATCTGAGAGGATTTCTTTTAAAACCGTGGCGAAACTTTACGGTAACACTTTATTTTAGGGTCTCTTAACGAGTTGTTTATCAGCATGCATATTACTAGAATATTAGCCAACTACCCTACTAATATATACTACTTATATACTACTTATATTGAATAAGTGTTCCCTATTCTAAAAGTGTTACCGTTTCTACTAGTTTTAGTAATCCAAAAACTGCTTAGAAACCGTTTAGGTTGTTCCATAACATACAGTATCAAAATTAATTTACCATTAATGATAAAGAAAATGTTTCCACAAACCTTGAATTGATGTGAACAAAACTTGTTTGTTTCCAATTAAACTATGTAATGTCCATTTTATTTTCCCCAATATTTTGTGATTTTTATGATTTAAAACAAATTTATCCCCAAAAATGGTTACTAATGGAATTCATTAACATAACTTTAATCAATCTTTTAAAACGTAATCAAATGAAACTCGAACAATTATTTTACAACAAAACATTGCATTACAAGACACTGCTGATGGACATAGATGGAAAAAAATAATACTATTGTCATTATTTTATAACATTTCAATCTTTAATAGCATTTCTATTTGTCACAATTTCAAGTTAATCCAAACTTTTATTTTGATGTTTGTTTGAAAGATCTTTTGTTTTTAGTGGTGAAGAGAGTTTCGTTGTGAATTGGAAATGTAGGATGTACTCACACTATGCCGTTTGAACCTTGCCCGAGTGTGTTTGACCACCAAAGCATGGTTCATTTGACTAGTGTGAGTGCTCCGAGGCGTGCTGGCCCTAGCCCACTTGGAAGAGGTGTGCAGTCATGTGAGCGCTAACCGTGCTGGAACAGGACGCGCGACGTTGCGTTTTTGCGACGCATAGTAGGGAAAGGGTCGCTTCGGGCTACGGCAGAGGTGCAATGTTTGTTTACCAATAGGCTGTAAGAGGGCTGTGGACCAAACGACTCAAAATGACTATCCACAAAGTAAACAGAGCCATGGATTTAGCCATGGAAGAGCGCCGCTGAAACTGTTCCAGCATAACGACGTAAGCGTGCTCAGACACGAACGCTGAAACCCTATGTGAGTGCAGGCCAGAGGAGGAGTGGGGACAATCGTACTCTGTTCACGGCAACCATGCCTAGTGTGAGTACACCCTTAAACGGTTGACAATTCTGTCATTAATTACTCACCCTCGTGTATGTATGCAAGACCTTTTTTTTTATCTTCGGAACACAAATTAAGACATTTTTGATGAAATCAGAGAGCTATCTGACCCTCCATAGACATGTTCGAAATGTTCCCAGATCCAAAAACGTGGTAAAAATACACCGGTAAAACATCAGTGGATGTCACAAGAATACTTTTTTTTGCGCAAAGATAACAAAAATAACATCATATACTCAACCATTCTTCACCTAAGACTTACGCCTTCCGCCACTTTAGAGAACATTACTGCGTAAGCATCCGCTTTCCTCTAGGTGCAAGCAGGATGTAAACAAGGCTGATTACGTTAAATATGTTAAAGCTTGTGTATACGATGCCTTGAGCATGACGGAAGACACAAGTCACAGGAGAAGAGTAAATTATGTTATTTTTGTTTTATTTGCACAAAAAAAGTTCTCTCGTAGCATCGCAAAAGTGAAGATGAGGCACTGATGTCAATGTTTTAACTACGTTTCTGGATCTGAATCATTTCAGTTGTGTTGCTGTCTGTGGGGGGACATATTGCTCTCTGATATCATCAAAAAGATCTTCATTTGTCTTATGGGTTTGGAACGACATGAGGGTGAGTGATGAATACTTTTTGGGTGAACTAACCCTATAAATGAAGTGCTGAGATGAGATTTGTGTGTTCATATACTTATCCACTTATATTTAGACGCAGATGCTGAAAGAGTTTGCTTGAGTATAAGCGTAATTATAAATGCTTACCTGTGCTGCATCAAAGCTGTGGATATCTTAGTAGAGATGCTCTATGGCAGACCTAGAAAAGAAACGAATAAATCAAAGTTCAACAAAATACATGCTCACAAAGATAAACACAAGCAAGGAAAACAACTAATGGAGACAGTCTGCAACGACTTTGGAAAGAAACCAATGCAACACACACATCTCCCGTCCGAAGCGTCTGGCATGACCGCTGTCGACGCCGTTATAGGACACACCCTCAGTAGTGTACGATGGGAATGCACCACTGTCTACTCGCCATCTCCCCAGCGATTGTGTGAAATTTGGTTAAATAAATAACTGATGAAGATCACCATTGTTTAAAGGCCCCAACGCAACGACTGCCAGAGGACAGTTTATAGTCAAATGATGTCCGTGCAGTCAGAGCGAGAGATCACTTCCTCTAGAACGAAGGCCAGCGATTGTCTATTGTCCAAACATGAGTCAGGAAGATGGGGAAAAGGCAGGATATATGGCGTTTCATTTCAAATGCATAACAAAGGATAACGACTGTGTAGGTAGAGAAAAAAACAAAACATTTTAAAAGCGCAAGCGTGTCTTCCCATCCATGATCCTGACATCATATCTGACAAAGCGTAAGCAGGCATCAGTACAAGAATTTGGAAATGCACCAACTCCTAAGGCCATGATTTATGCTGCTAAATTTCCCTCAACACCATCTAACATTATTTTAACACCTTAATATTTTATTGCTGTACAGTAGAATGTGCCAAGTAATAACAATAATCATACATTTACTTACTATTGTACAGCAGAATGGAAAAATAAGCTTTATTTTTAGGATTAATTAATTTTGTGTGTGTATATATATATATATATATGCACTTTTTTTAGCAAAAATAAATAAATAAATGAAATGAAGTATTTAATTAAATTTGTTTAATTTAACTTAATTTAATTTCTTGACTGCATTTTAAAAGGATTAACAGCTTTTTTTAACATAAATTTGTATTAAATCATAAATCCAGAACATTTTAAAACTTTTTTTTTTAAATACATTTTTTTTTTTTTTACTAAACGCACCAAAAAAATACTTTTAACTAAACAAAGCTGGTCTAATTTTCTGAATTAAACTGATTGATTGATTGATTGGTTTGTTTGATCTATTAATATCAGTTAAATTGGAATCCAGAAAATGACATTAAAATTAAAAACAAATGTAAGAAAAAAAGGGATCCTAGGAATTAGGGGTTTGCGATACGACGATTTTTGATCGTGGACAAAAAAAAAAAAAATCAGCTTTTTAAGGGAATATCGTAGTATTGTGTTTTTATCATCTCCGTCTCAAAATGCTGTACAACCCAATATACACATCAGTGTTAACTCAGTGGTAGAATTACACTCACAGGACACTGCATTTATTCGCAATCACTAAAGTACATTATTCCTTTAAAGTCTTGCTGATGAAATATTTCACATGTGTGCTGTCCGGATGCGCTTTTCCCACGCGTACATCTGAAGCGCTTGTGCACTAAAACCCTGTCAAATAGCACCTAATTACTGAACTAAGATATTTATCACATGTGATTGTGGTAATACTGTCAAAAACACAGTTGCTCGTGTTTAAAGTGAAAGTAAACAATCAAGAGAAAACCGTGCCAGTATATTAGATGCTGCAGCTCTTAAAGAGACAGAACTAAACATGCCGCCGCTTGTCATTAAAGGGATAGTTCACTCAAAAATTCATTATTTACTCACTTACATGTTGTCCCAAACCTGTATTCATTTCTTTCTTGTGCTAAACACAAAATAAGATATTCTGAGTAACCAAACAGTAGCATTTAATACAAGGTTCAACAGAAAGAAGAAACTCATTCAGATAAAAACGAGCTGAGAGAGAGTAAAAGACGGATGTAGAAGTGTATAGTTTCATCTTTCATGTACTGCTGAATACACCTACTCTTCCTGCAAAATAAAAGCACTGTTTGTTTTAGTCATATTATGTTTATTTGTAATATGTATCTATTCCAATAACAAAGATAAAATGACAATGATTTTTATCCTTGATCATTTTGGCCTTTATTTTATACTTTGTTACCTTGAAAGGCTTTGTTTTTATAAAAAAAGGCAAATTAGTTTGTCCGTACTGCTCAGACTACTTGCAAAATAGAAAAATTTATGTCAAAGAATCATGGTATAATAATTATTTAATGATATATAAAAAAATGTTTTCCATATCACCCACCCATACTAAGAATTACATATTTGGTTGACTTATAAATAAAAAAAGACATGCTTTCTGCTTACTACAAATGTATTTCACCACTTAAACAATACAATAAAATAAATAAAAACTATATTGTTTTAATAGAGCCCTAAAAGTGCAAGTGCAAGACTACATCAAGTGTGCAATTGTGAACACGCATGCACTGCAGCCTCAGATTTTCATCTGAATCTTAGACAGCAGCACGGTTTCTGAATGCTACGCCCCTCGCTAGCTTTAGAAACAGATAAACGTCTCCGTGTGAGACCAACATCTTGCTTCTGAGTGCCCCGAACAAGTATAACTCGAGGTGTTTTCTCAGATAGTGGTTTCTGCGTTGAATGATTTGACACGATAGCTTTTTTGCGATTGAAGTTCTCACACGTCTCTAGCACGTCTCTGTTAATAAACTCTCCAGCACGGTAAACCAGACCTATATTTTAACGAGTATATATTACAAGAACCTCAAACCTCCAGCAGCTTCACTAATTAGATTCATGAACGCTGGGAGGCAAAGTTACCAACAGTGTGCAGAGACAGTCAGACACTCCCTAACTCTGGCAGACAAAGCCTTCAGCCCATCCACTCCCACCACATAGCTGAGATCACAGCCAGAAAACACAAAGAGAGGGCCAATCATACGCCACACGCTAATCTCACCATCATATTCTCTCCATCACTGCGTCCTCTCCTGTTATCGGTCCACTTTTTGGCGGCCTTCTTCATCTCCTTCTTTAAACGAAACATTGGCTAACTATTAACACTGTCAAATGATTCATCGTGATTAAACATCCAAAATGAAAGCTTTGTTTACACAATATATGTGTGTGTGTGTGCCGTGTATATTTATTACGTATATATAAACACACATGTATATGTTAACTGATATTTATTATTAATAATAAAAAAATGTTTCTTGAGCAGCAATTCAGTATATAAGAATGATTTCTGAAGATCATGTGACACTGAAGACTGGAGAAATGATGCTAAAATTTAGCATTGATCACAGAAATAAATTACATTTTAAAATTTAAACAAGTTATTTTAAATTGTAATAATATTTTAGAAGATTACTGTTTACCGTATTATTTGGAAACAAATGAATGCATGTGCAATTAATTAATGCATCTTTTATCTACAAATACTAGAAAAAAAATTATCAAAACACTGTTGATCATTTGAAATACTACCGAAAATCTCTCGGCAAAGTCTCACGACAATTCGTACAAATTTATATGACTTCTGCTAAATCGTACGTATTTTACAAGTTGCCAATTCGTACGAAATTGTACGAATGACCTACACCTGACCCCGCCCCTAAACCTACCAGAGTTTTAGACAAATCATACGAGTGTGGTCGTACGAATTTACCACCTCATACAAATCAGTTAGTGAGACTTGTGTTGGTAAAGCGAGTGAACAATGGCTAAGCGTAGTATTTACGGCGAATGTGAAATAGCATTTAGCTCGGATTACAGGACCGGCTTTACTGACAAAATGCACAATGATAATCAAATAGTTATCATGCATCTCTACTTTGACAGTTATAAAAAAAAACAAAAAACAAAAACAAACAGAAAAAAAAAAAAAAAAAAAAAATGATAAACCAAAATTTAAATAAAAAAAAGCCAAACAAAATAACACACCCCATTTTTTTTTTCACCACTGAATAAATTTAATAGCCAAAATGTGCTTTTATGTCTAGCTTTTCAAAATGAATAAACAAATCAATTACAAAACAATTTACATTTTTTTTACTTAACAATAAACATTTTTAAAAACGTACCTAGAACTATACCAACAAAGCATGATTTAACTTAAAATAATAACGCTTTTTGAGATTTTTGAGACTCCCATCTTGAACCAGGTATGCATTTTTCCCCAATCTGAACACTATGTGTGAGTGTTATGATGAATGCATTAATAGAGCTATAGTAATAAATGTATTATCATCATCATCATTATTGTCTTACTTTTCTTATTTCATTTTAAAAATGAATGAAAGCATGAAAAAGCTGACGAGTAACACTCTTTTAGCGCATTTTGGACTAACAAGCAGATACACCGCAAGCTTGTGCAGCACTGTTTGAATTGACTGCATGCAACTCATGTGCATCTTAGAAAACAAAGCAGTCTGCGGATTATTTACTAATCATTCGCCATTTCGTGAATTCAGTCACCGCACAGTAACCAGCAACAGCCGACATGTTTGCTGCAGTAGCACACCTCTATATTTGATCACATCATGTCATTACCTGGCACAATTTATTCAGTATTTTCAGTTATTTAATTTCAGCTGACCATTCAGTGCATCCCTAAAAAAAAACAACAAGGTATCAGACCAGCTGTATTCAGAAGCACTCCCCTGCAAACAATGCAGATACGAGCTAGAAGTGCAGAAAAGTGGAGGAAATGATGCTAATCACAGAGAGAGACTTCAAAAGCCTCAAGGCAAGGCCTAGACTCCAGTTCTGATTTCTACACATTGAAGAAACAGCAATCATCTGAAAGCTACAGAACAGAAGCTTTCTGCAGCTCTTTGCACTAAAAAAAAAAAAGGAACCCTGCTCTCGGAGTTTATCTTCACAAAAGGCACAGTTTCTCAGAAGCGCACTCTTTCAGTGCTTTTATGCTGCTGCCTGATAAACACGTTAGCTTCGAGAAAGCTCCAGCCGTGCGCATCTGTGCTCTTCAAGCTCTAAGACTGATGGTAAAAAAAAAGAGACGCACTTCACAGAGGAGAGCAAAACAAAACATCTGCACTCTAGGCGCACTATTGAGGGCACGAGAGCTGAATGAGCCGCTATCCTCCCTCTCCATCTGTCTCTCAGCCCTAAATTCTGCCGTCCCAGAAACCTTTGAGTTGGGGTGGAACAGCACAGATGCATTTGGTTTGTCCCACAGCTTCATGCGTTTGCCATTTACGACCTCTGTAAATGGTGTGTGCAAATTACTTTACAAATGATAAGCCGTGAGATAAAGGTAAAAAAAAAAAACATCATTTTGGACAGATGTAAGCAATAACAGTGTGGTGTTCTATTATAATATTAGTTGGATTTACAATATTACCGTTTAATACACACACAAAAGTAAATAAATCTGTACAGCGTGAAGATATATTCAATTGGACATTCACTAGAAGTACTCTGATATTTATAAGCAAATAGTTTAAATACAAATCTATGCGTTGTCCGACTGAAACCAAAGAGAAGAAATCGAAAGAAATTAATTCTTTTTGTTTGGTTTGCGAGTTGCTTTGCTGTCTACACAGAGCCAGAAAGCTCTCAAATGTCATCAAAAACACAATATATGTTTTGCAGATAAAAGAAGGTCTTATGCGTTTGGAACGACGTGAACATGATTTTTGGTTTGGTATTTTTGGATTTTTGGTAATACTTTAGGGTCTCTTAACTAGTTGCTTATTAATTAAGCACATATTAAAGCCTTATTTTACATTAACTTATTCTAAATCCCCATATCTAAACTACCTACTAACTAATAATAAGCAGCAACATAGTAAGCAAAACATCATAGTTAATAAATAATAAATGAATAAGTGGTCATTTTTGGCTGAACTATCCCTTTAAAAGAGTTACTGGCTAGCGACAAGTATGATGATAATGCAAATATTTTAAACAAACCCTTTTTTAATGGAAATAGCATTGACACGCTCACAGAAGTTAAGTGAAAAGAAAGCATTGCTAAGGTACAGTACAAACGATGGATATCTCTGATTTGTATGCCACA
The DNA here is from genome assembly GCA_032359435.1 of Enteromius unitaeniatus. NCBI lineage: Eukaryota > Metazoa > Chordata > Actinopteri > Cypriniformes > Cyprinidae > Enteromius > Enteromius unitaeniatus. The sequence continues at coordinate 2,015,147 of JAUMHI010000070.1, forward strand.
GGCTTTGCTGTTGCAACTGTGTATGTTTTTGAAACTAATGTTTGTAGATGTATATATGTAGCCTAACTGTGTGTATAACTCATTGTATGACTGTCAATGACATAAAAAAGAAAATTCAAGCTAAAACTAAAGAACTGGACCGACCTGAAGAAGTGTGCTCCCATTATTTCCTGTTTAGAGTCAATCTGAGGAGATCTTCTGAACATCCATCAACACATTCAATAACCCTGATAAGATCAAGAAGAACTGCAGAGGTGATCTGGAGCATCTCACTCCTCTCGTCTAGTGAAAGCTGACTACAACTCACTGACACAGAAAAAAAAAATGAATTAACTTGTGAATTGCTACCAATAGACTGAAATAGCTCGGGACACAAAAAGAAAAGCACACAATAACCGCATCCATCTGAAATGAACGGCAGCAACTGTGCAGTAAGTTCAATTCAATACAAACATCAGCATTTAGCCTTTGATTTTAAATTGGGTGGAAACTACGTAACTGTTTTTAAATAAAAACATGAACTGAAACCTTGTGAAACAACTGCATAGTTACAATCCAATCAACACGTGTTCAACATGTTACTTAATCAACATTTGCTTTCTTTTTTAAATCTGGTGAAAAAAAAAAAAAGGTATTTTCCGGTGAAACCAATTAAAACCAAAATATGCTATAAATATTTTTTTCCAAAATGTTGAATCAAATAATGTTTAGTGCAAAGAGTTAACTACAGCAGGTGTTTTTTTTAAAGTCAACGTAATTTTAAGGTAAAATAAAAATGATCCTGTAAAGAACTGCCATTTACTTCTGGCTTTTCAAAAGTGCATGCATGTTCTTATTTCTGTCTGCTGCGCACTAATTGCATGTACACAAATTATTAAAATGTAGTGCACACGGGGCACACGTCCAGAAAAATCGGCCGAAGACAAGACAAAAAAAAGCATCCGGTTGCTGATTGCGCATTAAAAGTATAAACGACCAGTTCCGATTTGTGGCCGGTCAACCAGTGCATCCCAAAGAAAGTTAAGTATGCTTTGAAGCTGGGATGCTGGTCATGTGCTGGCAAAGGACCAGCTTAAACCAGTAAAAGACCGGCAAAGGACCAGCTTAAACCAGTAAAAGACCAGCAAAATGACCAGCTTAAACCAGTAAAAGACCAGCAAAATGACCAGCTTAAACCAGTAAAAGACCGGCAAAGGACCA
>JAUMHI010000070.1:2016446-2031133 GCA_032359435.1 Enteromius unitaeniatus
GCTTAAACCAGTAAAAGACCAGCAAAAGGACCAGCTTAAACCAGTAAAAGACCAGCAAAAGGACCAGCTTAAACCAGTAAAAGACCAGCAAAAGGACCAGCTTAAACCAGCATCCCAGCTTCAAAACATATCTAACCAGCATATGCTGTGTTTTCAACAGGGGAGAAAGGTTGATTACGCTTCATTCAACTCTGAAAAACAACCAAAAAAGGGGAAAATGTGTTCCCATTACAATGCATAGCAATTGTTTGTGTGTTTATAGAATACCGAGATGCTAGCTTAGCAAAATGCTAACCCTGCTGGAATCTAAAATAATTTGAAACTTAAAAAAAAAAAAAAAAAAACAGGCTACTGTTCCTTGGTTTATCAAACTGCAAGAAACCAAAACAGCAATGCATCATTCATTACCAAATTATTCTTTTTGAGCCAATTCTGCTCAATTGGTTTAGAAATCACTATGAACGATTCACTGACTAGCATCAAACGCTCACAGACGGCATCACACACGAAACAGGCCGTTCAGTCTTCACTACATTTCATAAAGACACACTCTTCCTCATTACACTAAACCTAAACTTATTAGTTTATTTTTGGCGAGTTTGAGCGCTCTTTTTGGTGTTTTTTGTTTTAATTAGAATACTGAGCTGGTAGCTTAGCAATACGCTAACACTGACCAAACGCTACAGGATTCAGGAGAGGTACCGCTCACTTTCAGAGCTTTATTTGTGCAGTTCATAGAAACGTAGAACCTTCCAAACACTCGATCCCTAATAACAAAATGAAGATAAAAAAAAAAAAATCCACATCCTTCGCCTGCGAGGTTCAGTCTTCGTCAGAACGCCGTCTTAAAAAGTGGCCGCAGGTTGTTTTTTTTTTTGCTTTTTTCACAGATACAAAGCTTTTCAGGCCAGATATGCAAGTGCCTGATTCTTATTGCACATGTAAAGTGCTAATAAATCATTTCCTGGACGACAAACACATGCTAATAATACACAAAAAAGAAAAGAAGCCCCACCTTATCCGAAAACCGCAGGTTCGTTAGCAACCTTTTCCAGCCATTGACAACAAATTTGTGACATATCTTCTTCACATTCATACTCCTCCTCGCTGGTTAACAGGTAACCATGCCTTGTAACCTGCAGTTTCCAGCTCACCACTGCCCTGAAACCTGTTACTACTAACCTGTGCCTTTAAAAAGACGAGTGAGTGCACTGCAAACCGAAACAAATGAGGTCTACAGCTGGATTAGCACTGCTGCAACTATTGCGGCAACAGAGCTAGACCGCACATGACACACTTAGCTACACTTTAAGAGTGCACAGCTTCCTCTCTATTGTGTCTAGCTGAGGTGAGAGGGTGATGGCATCGCTCACCGCTTCCTTCGCTTCTTCTGCAGCGCCACCAGGGCCTGATGCGTGATGAGTGATGGACGGCCCACCCTGGAGATCTGACGCTTTCATGTGCCATCACAGACAGAGACAGGGGCGGCGGGTAATGATGAATGGCAGAATTAATACGCTTTATATTACAAAGCCATGCCACTTTCAGCGCTGTAGTGCGTATGGGCTTTTTTGTGCGAGTATAGATGGTTTCAAGCGGCAGCAACATAAACGTTACTGCGCGTGCGTGCTTTTGTGGCCTTAACTTCCGGTAGAGATCCAAATAGAACCAATAACAACAGCCAAGTCCTTTTTTGATAAGCAAAATATGTTTGCTGCGTAAATTAGACGGATTTATTAAAAATGCAAATTCACTCTCTGCCAGCAGGAGGTGCTTTAAGCACGAGAAATTGAGGTTTCCGCGATAACAGCTGTGGACAAAGCAGCTCTACGCTTACAAACGCTGCCTTATATGCACAATAACCAGAGACTAACTTCTTTACTCATCATTAGCTGCGTTTGCAATCGGCGGCGTTTCCCAAAAGCTACTATGGTCGCAAGTTCCCTTGTTGCCGGCACAGTTCAACGACTCGGTGTTTCCCGAAAGCATAGTTCAAAGGAACATTCGCAGTCAACGGGTCCATTATAAAGTGCGCATGTGCATCAACCACTACGGGAACCCCGGCGAATGACGTAAGAGGGAACCCGCCATGATTCAAATAAAGTGACAGTGAACAAAAAAGTTAAGTAGTCAATATGCGTTATGTTCAACACAGCAGCATCTCGGAGATCTCTAATCAGTTAAAAGCAGAAGTTATCCACCGCATGCCTGTGACGTCACTATGTTGTTGAACTAATGTGGTTCAAACGACGGAGATGCGATGGTGTTCGGGAAACAGTCAATGCATCATACTATGGTGGTTAATCAGCGAGTTACATCGTTGTTTGATAAACAAACGAAGACAAGACATTACTTTTATTTTAGGCACGTGCGCCCGATGAAACCGTCTACACATTTCACCAAAGAAACAGTGAATATACCCAACCACCAGCATACAGACCACACTGAACATCGAGGTGTCTGAACGAACATTTGCTTTTAAAAACAAACAAGAGTGGGTCATTTTGATTTCATGACTACTTTAAATCAGATTTTTTTATTTGCGTTAACCAGTAACAAAGCATTTTATTTTCTTCGGCTCATATTTTAGTATTAATCCTGCACCGTTGAAGTATTTATCAATATTTTGAATATTATTACTATTTTATTCTTTAGTATTTACTATTAATATTAATTGTAGCACTATCAAACAATTAATTATGTTTAATCACTTTAAAAACAGCAGTTTGTTTGCATAATATAGGTGTTTATAATAAATATTTATTATATACATACACACACATACAGCATGTGTCCTATAGAAATTAATTTAATATAAACGCGACATTTTTCTTAAATATATACATGTGTGTGTGTGTGTGTAATTATATACGCATAATACATAAAAAATACAGTAAACAAAAACTTTTATTTTGGATGTGATTAATCAATTAATGTTTTAGCATTTTTTTATTACAATTTTACATTTAGCAGTTTTATTTCATAATATTTACATCTTAATTTTAGCTTTAGTATTTAGAGCACTAAGCTTAAGGTTGTTATTTTTTTGTTTTGTTTTGAAAAAAAAAGTAAGTTTGGAATTATTACAAAAATATTAAAAAATAATTAAACAAACAATTAAATTAATTAATTAAAAAAAAAAAGTGAAATATTGCACTTTAAAATGACATTTTTCTTTTTAAAATGTAAATATATTTTAAACTATAATTTATTCCAGTGATGACATGTCCAGTCTTCAGTATCACATGATCCTTCAGAAATTCTTTAAAGATTTTATATTCTAACAATATAATTTTTTGCTGTATTTTTGATCAATAAAGGCAGCCTTCATGAGCATAATTACAAACCATTGACCAGCAGTGTACATTCTAATTCATTTCAGCTAATCACAGTAACATTTCAATTAATGAACGCAATTTTTTAAATAGTTATTGAATCCATTCAATATATTTACAATATTACTTTACTGCACTACATTTAATAAAAACATATCTACCGTTTACTGTTAAACAGAATATTGTGCAGTGTGCTGACATATAACGCTATTGTGTAATGTGAGTCCAATCTAAACAAGCTCCAAAAAGAGAGATTGAATCATTCTTTTGGGCTGCTTATTATTAGAAAAAAACCAAAACGTTCAATCAGTTCAGAAAGGACTGAATGTTCATGTCAGACTCAAAATGAGTCAAGAACAACGAGGTGTAATATGATGCTAGCGGTGCAAGCAGTTTGATCAGATCCAATTCCACTGATTCAACTACAGATTACCTTCTAAACTTCACTAACTGCTTTGGTTTATGAGGTAGAGCTGGCCGTTCTGTTGGACCAGCGTGAGCTCCCAGACGCTGTAACCTACTGCTTCTGACAGGGAGCTCAAATCACAGGCTCTGGTGCCTGCTGGAATGCAATCTGTGCTTCCCCTCCAGCACTGCCTCACTTCCTCTGACACACACACACACACACTGATGGACTAGCATTAGTCTGAACTAATGTGGTGGTCACAGCAGGACCTTCATGCAATCAAACACAAAGTGTGCTGCCCTACAGGAGATTTTTATCAGACGTCAATTCACAACGTTAAGGGGTTGCTCCACCCTAAAATTAATGTTTTTTTTTTTTTTTTTATTAATCACTTTCCCGTGTCGTTCCAAACCCATAAAAGAATATTTTGGATGAAAACCGATGAGGTTTGTGACTGCCAAACAATTTACACTGTCAAGGTGCACAAAACTAAGAAAGACATCATCAGAATACTCCACCAGTGGTTCAACCATGACATCATGAAGCTACAAGAATAGCCGTAATATGAAAAGAAAACAAAAATAATGACTTTATTCAATGATTCAACGCACAATACATTCATGCGCATCTCGTCAGTAAAGCCCGTTCTTTGGATAGCGGTAAATCTCCACCACCTGTTTTTAAATGGAGCAGCAGTTAATACACAGATCAGCGAAAAGCGATGCAATATCGCATTCAAAATCGGAAATGAATCGCTTCCGGGATATTGTGCAGCTCGTTAGTGATCTACGGCTCTGTGCATCAACTGCCGCTCATTTTAAAATCAGCTGATTGAGATTTACAGTTAACCAAAGAACCGGCTTTACTGACGAAATGCGCATGAATAAATCAACGATTCAATCGCACAGCCCTATATGTTAGTCATTTTTTTATTCCAAGCCTGAAAACATTTCCTAACATCTTACAATGATATCAAGCCTCCACATTTGTATTTCTTTTACCTAATCTCCCAAACCTGGCAACCGTGTACATTCACGCTACATACACTACACAAAATCCAGGAAACAGGTAAGTTTACTCAGCTCAGATAAAAGAGTACAGTCTGTTTTCCTTCACATGGTTGACTGTTAATCTGCATGCAAACAATTAATTCTGCTCAAATGTACAATAAATGAATGAATAATCATGATTAATAAATCAATCACTGAAAACCGATCTTCCATAAGCATGTATCATTTTCTCCAACTCAGAAAACCTCAAGTTTAAAAACAATTAATCATCTGTGTGTGTGTTTTATTTAGGCCAAGGTTCAGATATCCCAAGCCCCCAGTCGATGATGAAGGCCATATAACATCAGGGCAGCTGAACACACAAAGCATGATCATTCAAAAGTCATTTATGTGGCGCTAATGTTGACGAGAGGTTTAGAGGAGAAATCCAGGCCTGTTGATTTAGGCAGAATACGGGGAATGAGCGTCGCTTACGTAAGTGTGTGAAACACACAAGCCCCTGGAAGACACAAATTCAGTTTATTAGGCCTTATATAGGGCTCCGTCAGGGAAGGACCGCGTGAGACCGACTACAGCAAAAGTCATACAAGGAAATGGTTCTGTTCACAAAAAGACCTCAATATCTTTGGGCTGAAAACTCCCCCAGGGCTTCCTTTGACATTTTCCATAATAAGACCTCTCATGATCAGACTAATGATCGTGTTAACAGACTCCCAGTGTCTTTGAATACATATTTCAACAAACCCCTAACTTTAAGTATTAATCTGTAGCATGCCAAAATCCGAAATTCCACTTTAAGTACTTTAGAAAACCAGCATCAAGTAAGTGACATATTAAACATGTTTTCTATACAAAATGTAAAATCCTAAAAGTTGGCTATTCATAACTAAAATTATATTCAGGAGTCACTCAGTCGCCAATAAAAGCACTTATAAATGACAAGTTCAAATAAAGTCTTGGCAGTTTTAACATTTTTAAGGCACTTAGTCCAAATGTATTACACCATGTGGTAACGGCATGATCATAATTTAGCCACCCTTTTCCCCGACGAAATGAATTAACCCTATAGCCGTTTAACCAAAGAACCTATTTTTTTGCAGAGCCAGGTTTTGCTTATTGACATAAAGCCTGGACCATTTTTTAGCTTAGCCAAGAACAGGCCTTCAGGTCAGAAAGGGCTTTAACAACCTGCAACAATTGAACAACTTTAAAACAGAATTGAAATAATAATAAAACTCACACTTGCAAACTTAACAGCTAAAGGCAGAAATACTCTACTTTACAAATTTTAAGAGTCGGTATAAATTGGGCGGCTATAGTTGACAGATTTGACAGAAAACCAATGTATAATGGTCTCCGACTCGAAATTCGACTGAATAATTCCTTCCAGTGGGAACATAACAAACACGTTCTGAATAGTGTGTACCGCTGTGAGATTCACCTCCCTCTATATAGTGCGAGTATGGGCAGCATGAATGATATTCAGACGCAGTATACAGTTTTTACAGTCATGTGACCTACCAGCATCAGTTGCTTCCAATGCCTCAAAAAAGTCACACTTCAGAATCTCAGCAGAAGCCAAGCAAAGCTCACAAACAAATACTATTATGAATAGTCACCCTTTCACCTTATATAATAAAGAATGAGGCATATTTGGATGCAGCAATTGCTTTCACCTCCTTTAAACAACGCACGTTTCTTAGATTTAAAAGCGCTCGTTTACTGCGTGATGCCCAGTTTTACTTCTGTGACCACATGTGCACGCATGATAATCTGTATGATAAAGTCTCCAAATGAACTGAACAGACTTTCAGTTGACTCAAATGTAAGCATGAAGTGAAAAAGCCCCCAGTTGCTCCAGAAGTACATTTGAAACTGAGAAAGCAGCTACAGACGTATATACATTCAGTTACTGTGATGGAATAACGCAGTTTAATAATCAGAATAAAAAAATTCAACTTTCCACTACCAAGCTTCTTAACGCTAACATCTTTTAAGGATTATTTGATATTTGATCTAAAACACACCAACAATGTAGTGATTTATTGTTTTACTATTTAAAATAACTGCTTTATATTAGAATATATTTTAAAGTGTCATTTATTTCTGCATTTTCAGCATCATTCCTCCAGTCTTCAGTGTCACATGATCCTTCAGAAATCATTAGGGGTGATCATATCATAACTTTTTAAAGATTTGACTGAAGTCTGGTAGGTTATGTGTGCAATGACTCACTTATTATCGGTGACTTCTTGCCACCCACTGGCGATTTCACATTTAAAGTATATTTTAGCTTTTAAATAAGTTCTAATAGCGATATTTAACCTTTTTATGTATATTAGCTATATCAAAGCATTATTTATGCATTTTAGGGCATACAACTATATGAAAATCTGGAATCTGAGGGTACAGAAAAATCTAAATGCTGAGAAAAATCTAAGTTTTAATATATTTTTGGTAAGAAATTGACTAAATACCTTCATGTAACATGATCTCTACTTACTATCCTAAGGATTTTTGGCAAAAAAAATAAAAATTATAATTCTGACCCATACAAAGTATTTTTGGCTATTGCTACAAACATACCCCAGCGACTGTGGTCCAGGCTCACAAATGTTTCATTTAATTTTATACAAAAAAAATCATTTAATTTGAAATATTGTGCCACCCTAATGCATTTTATTTTGTTGATGGTGATTTAATTTGCTTCTTATTATAGTTCGCTGCTTAAATGTAAAAATTTTACACAAAAGATGTCCACTTTTGGGGGAAAAATGGCTTTATAAAATCAAAATGCCCATAATACATTGATTTGCTTGTCAAGAAACATTTTCTTCTTCTTCGTAGTAGTAGTAGCTATTATTATTATCATCATCATAAAAATTTTTAAATGTTGAGTTTTTTTTTTTTCAAGATTCTTTGATGAATAAAAAAAAAGACCCAAAGATCAGCATTTATCTGAAATAAAAAGCTTATCTAACATTATAGAAATCAAATTAACACTTTTATTTGCAAGGATGCTTTAAAACTGATCAAAGTGATGATAAAGACATAATGTTACAAAAAAAATGTATATCCTGACCTTTCTATTGATCAAAGAAACTTGGAGGAAAAACCTTAAAGTTACTAAATTACTACGCTATTTTTCAAATATTAATAATCTAATAATAATAAACGTTTTTTGAGCACCAAATGATTTCTGAAGGATGGTGTGACTGGAGTAACGATGCTAAAAAAATCAGCTTTGAACTCGCAGGAATAAATTAAATGTTAAAATAGTTCAATAGTACTGTTTTGGCTGTACTGTCAATCAGATGAATGTAGGTTTGGTTTAGAAGTGTAAAAATCTTACTGTCCAAAAACTGGTAATGTATGTTCTATAAAGAATAGACGATACAAAAACAACGCTTTCCTCTCAGCTCAGATATCATGTCCAGAAAGCCGACACTTCCAAAAGTTGATGTGGATAAAGTGGCTTTATCTTCCACTGTATCCTCTTATTTCTAACTGACAGCAATCCCATGAGACCTGCCACAATAACAAACAAACACATCAGTGCACTAAATCCTGCAAACACCTGTTTCTCTCTCTGCCTGTTTCACAGATCAAGGTCAAATGCTTGAATATTTCAGTTTCTCCCGCTCAAACGCACAGGTGACACACCACTTCAGGTGCACTGATGTTAGTTACAAACCCTACATAAATCACACAACCACAAGCTTTTAACATCAAACGCAAACTAACAAGCAAAACGAGTTACTGAGATGCCAAAGACTGTCACACAAAGTTGAGCAACACAGTGGTCAAAATACATGCCACTTAGTTGACGTTACTACATTCTGATGAAATATTACAAAAAACTATTTTTTTCTATGGGAAAGATGTGAGTGGTGTGCTAGAAGACTAGATGACTTGATGGCCCTATAAAGCCAGGAAACACTGAAATACAAAGAGGAAATACCACAACGTTTGTGGTTGTGCTTAAACCAACCATAATAAACTATGAGACGCTTACCAAAACAATCTCTGAATACAGAACTGAAAATTGCATGATAACCATAAACTCATTTTCTATTACCACTCGGTTCTTCATGTCTGCTTTGAAACATACTATGATTTATAATAATAAAATAATAATGAATGTAAAAATTGTCTGTTAAAACCACGCAGGTCAAAAACTTGCCTATTATTTTTTCAAATACACCTATGCCAATATCCAAGATTCCTCGGAGAAGAAATTGGCTAATTTCTGCATTTCTTTTAAACCAACAAATATCATTTTCAGTTTTTACATTTTTTGAATAAATGGGGAATTTCTTTAATTGTATGACTATCAAATCTTAGGAAAATGCAATATAAAACAGAAATTTTGTCCCCCTGTATTCTCTTCAAACATCACATTTCCAATTTCATTTCCAGCTCTTTGGCACTTTGTCTTGGAGAAGCGTCATTAGAGGGAAGCTGATGGTTGTGGTGAAAACTGAAGGACAGGAATAATGTGTGTAAAAACATCATTTGGATATTTGCGTAATAAAGTATTCAAATGCTTTGACTAATTGTAAATTTGATTTTCATACTTTGAAATGTAATATTTGGGTCATGGGACATTTATTCATTTATGATTAAACACCTTGTCAGCCCCAATGGCTATCTATATTCATATATTCATCTATATATTATAACTACATAGTAGGGTTGGGTCGATAGACGATGCTGAGCCGGCATCACGATCCTCAGCAACGAACCTCCATCGCGATGTTTCACATTAGACATCGTACGATGCCAAATTGGTCGACATCGCCCAACCATACTACATAGCCGTCATATAAATAAATAAACAAACAAGCACAAATACACAAAAACATACATGTATTAAAAATATTAAAGTCTTTTAGCTTAATGTGTGACACAAATATATTTGAATCAACCCAGAAGAACATCTTTTAACCAAAACTTAGCAAAAATCTATGTATAAAATGCATTTCAAAAGTAGTTAAATAAAAACTAATGTGACCTTCATACAACCAAAAAGTTGCAATTTGCTCGTATTTAACGAAAAGAAAAAACAACAATCCCATATAAAAGGGGTCACAGAGATATGAGCGTGTCCCTTGTGGCCTCGTTGTGTTTGCTGGAGCAGATTTAACTATATGGACTCAATCAAGCAAACAGCATTACTGTGAAACAGAGAACAGAAACACGTGTCGGGTAAATGAGGACAGATCTGGGTATTGCAGCAGTTTCCTGATACACAATACTTCCACCTTTTCATTCTCTTACCCTATATCTGCTCACAAATACAAGAAAAGATACAGAATGACACATGCTCTTGTGTTCCCCACAGAGTTCCCTTCAAATTTCTGAGCATTACACTGACGTGTTATTTTGGATATTAATAAGGAGTTACTGTAAATCTGACCAAAGATTGTGGCTGTTTGCCAAAAACTGCTCAAAATACAACCAACATTAGTTAAATACATCAATTTATAACCAATTTAAAAACACCGACAAAAAGTTTCATGATTTCTGTTAATTAGACATTAGATTCAATTAATTTGATTACTAATATTTCATTTGATCATTAAAACATTTAAATAGAAAAACACTTTAAACGGATGGGGACTACAACTACATCTGGAAAAAGTTAAATTATATATAGATATATTACATATGTCTATATATACATGTGAAGTCAAACAATATTCGTGATGTAGGCTATATAAATACATATATATAAATATTTATTTTAAGAAATATAGGTTGTTTAAATATTAAATATATTTACTTAATAGTACATGTGTGTGTATATATATATATATATGTGTGTGTATGTTGAGCGTAGCACTGAAAACATTATATTTTACACAGTTTACTCTTTCTTTTTTTTTCTGAATCGTTCGGTTCGTATGCGTACGGTTCAATACGATACGATGTATCGTTACACCCCTAGTATTTATACACATGATAAATATACACAATACGTTCACAAAACCTTTATTTTGGATTTGATTAATCGTGAATAATATTTTGACAGTTGACAAATATTATTCATACATATATAGTAATTACACACACGCATCCAGCACATACATAGTCAACTCGAGAGACTTGAAATACTACAAAAACATTCATCTGCTGAGAGCACACCCAAGCGGAATATTATTAATGAAATAGTATTAATACATAAACGTAAAAATATGTTCCTGTTTTAACAATATTATTAATGAAATAGTAATATTTTTAATGCATAAACACACATTTCATTCTCAAAAATCTGTCACAAGATGATCAAAACATGCATTTAGAAAATAACAGAAACATCTTCAAATATATATTTTATATTAAAATGTAAGATATAACATATTCCATCCATATTAAAGAAAAACTATACAAATATTTCTATAACGGTCATCATCATCCCAAAAGCAAACGTGCAGTATTGAACAGTAAAAGTCCCAGTAAAAGCAGATTTCAAGCCAAGCACGGTCTCGGCCAACTTAAAGCCCCAGAAACGTAATACTGCAGTAGCTTTTGGCCGACTGCTCTAACAAAAGCAGTGAAAGACAGACGCGTGCGGCAAATCAATGCCACGTCACTGCAGGCGTCTGAACAGCAGGTGCTGCTGTGAGAGCGGGGGGCCGCGGGGCCTCAATGAGAGCGCTGTGCTGCTTCACAAGCACGTCTGGGGACCGAGGGGTGAAGAAAGGACCCCAGATACACCGTCCAACTTCTGTGAATCCCGCTCTTCTCACAGAGGAAACGGCCAAATATAAATAGCCGCTTTCACCATTTTCCCAACCCTTTCTCCTTGATCCCGGGCCCCTCGGCTCAGCGGGATCCGGGGCCCCAGACAAAATGTCTCTCGCTAATTCATTCGAGTTCACTCTCTCTCTTTTTTAACTTAATGAGAGGCTGCGGAGAGAGCTGTCAGTGTGACAATAACTACAGAAACTCACCAGCTGCAACAGGCCCCGGCCCCAAAACATTCATACACACAACCGTGAGGTCATGGAAAAAGGAGGGCTACTGTATCTCGGCCATCTCCCAGACGCTGAATACTGGGTTACTTTAATAAGACGACAGTAGAGAATCAAATAACAGTAGTTATGCCTGCTCATCCCTGTAATTCAGATAATGTCAAGCTCAGTCACACACTCGCCAGATAAACACAAAACCACAGCAAGGGGGATATTAGCAGCTGAGTCACTGGCGGGACCAGGTGTGTATGTGAACAATATTACCAAAAAAAAAGACAATAAAAGCTGCACGTACTCTGACAAGTGTGCACCGCACCCAGCACGCCACAAAAACACATGTGATCGACTGGAAAAAAAACATACAGTATCCTGTCAAGATTTTGGGAGTGTGTGTGTTGAGTTATAAGGCTTTGGGTGTCACCATGCGGTTCCTAAGGTGTTTCTACGTGTCGCAATGTGGTCGCTAGGGTGTTAGGGGGTGGTTTTAAAACAAAGAGAGATATTTTGTGGATCTGTAGAGTTGTTATCATTGTCAGGTAAAAAATAACCAACGCTATACGCAACCAAATGTTGGTTCGTAGCGGTCCATAAACGTATAATTCCTCTCATTTAAAACGCGTGCGCTTGAAATTCAAGTTGATAGTAGAACGAGTGTAAAAAATGTATGTGTTTGTATACCCTTTAATCTGTATGCAAGTATACAGATCCTAAATAATTGTATTTCCTAACATACATAATTTTAGGGGAGTTAAAAGAAGCAAGCAAATCTTACTTTGGAGAAAGAAAAAGGGAAAAGAATAGTTTTAGCTGCTTAACTTTCCATTAACGATGACTTTTGCCTTAATAAACTCCTCATTTGCTGCTTATTAATAGTTAGTAAGCTAGTTGTCAAGTTTGGGTAGGATTAGGGATGGAGAATATGGTCGTGTAGAATAACCAGCCAATATGTTAATAACAGGCAACTAGTTCATATAAAATTGGTCCCTGTACTAAAGTGTTACCAGTTTAACTATATTTACTTCTAAATGACTGTAGATAATGAATCTTCTTGTATGAATGAAGTGGGGCCTATCTTATGTCTTTTTGCTTCTCCTGTAATCATAATTTCAGAAAGTTTAGATATTTGCAGAAAGCAAGACAAATCACAAGTAAAAGGTTAGCCTTTATGAGGGAATGAAGAGTAGTCCGGCCAGTTATTGCATTCGAATGCATTGATTTTCCACGACTTTAAGTTGGATCAACTTTATTCGTGGAATGTGCCATTTAAGCTTTCCACTTCTGCGTTTGCTGAGAAATATCACACGAATTGGAGCGTAACTCACAGTCCGATGTGAAAGCAATACAAATGTTTGAAGTAGCAACAAATTCAATATAACACAGATGATTTATATAGACCATAACAATCAACCCACCCTGAAATCAGACCACAAACCAGCATTTAACAACTGTTTGGTGTTGTCTTGATAACTGTTGCATAATAAATCTAAAAACAGATTTCACAATCAAAAACCATAATCTGATCTCATGCGCAATGATAAAAACAGCAATATTTGTAGTTTATAGCAAATAAAAAGCTTTTTTTTTTAAACAAAGACCCTCATGAAGCTACCAGCCCTGCATTGTGTACTGAGATTTCAATGTGAATGCCTTAAAGGCCTGTTGAACACTAACATTACAGCAGTGAATAAGTGAATATGAATCACTATCAAGCCACTTTTCACATTTCTGTAAGGTTATTTATCCAAGGATGCAGTTTGTCCTGAAATCAAAGCAATGCGAGGCCTGACCACAGCCTTTAAGCAATCCCAGTACCATCACACTGATTCATGCACAACACATCCATGCGATTGTTTCCATTTTATATCCTGTCGTTACGAAGATAATTGTTTCCACCCAGAACAGCGTCGGATTTACTGCTTTAGCTCTATGCGTTACAATCAGACCATAAACTCTCCCAAATATCTGTCATCTTACCCTTGGCTGGTCCGATGTGCCCCCCTGCCTGCCGTGTATCCAGCGCACACTCAATGATCAGCGCTGTTTAGATCACAGGCGTGTTTTCCAGCTACATATTCGCGGATGCGTTCTTGGAAAAGATTTCTATGCATCCAGCGTGAGACCTGCGGCTCTACTCAATGCACTGCTGCGCTATCTAACCTGCTGCGGGAGGCGGGGCTGTCGACAGCTTACTTGTTTACTCATTGGTTAGCTAAAAGTGATGTCTTTGCTCATTGGTCAGTGCACACGTCCATCAATTGTGTGCGCTGGGATCGTCCTGAAAGTAGCTACATGTTACACGGGGCACTCTGGAATATAATATAATAAATATAATATAATATAATATAATATAATATAATATAATATAATATAATATAATATAATATAATATAATATTATAAAAGAGATGCTTTTTATGCACATTGTAGTTTGCTATAAAATTACTTTTTAAATAGACAATCAAATATCAAACTATCCTGTCATGCCTTGATGACTTTATCTGTTAAATAAACATATCACTGAATACTGCAGAAGATCATCACTGGAGTACATATCTTTCTAGCACACTTAGAAATGTTATCTATTCATTAATATTGTCGACATACTGCTTAATAATGTGTCATATTTATATATTAAATTGTATGTGTATATATATATATATATATATATATATTTCAAGATTTGGGGTTTTGTTTTTTACCCATGATTCATAAGGTTTTTTTATGCATTCTGATTTACATTTGGAAATAATGTAGTATATATATATATATATATATATATATATATATATACAGTGGGTATGGAAAGTATTCAGACCCCCTTAAATATTTCACTCTTTGCTAAAATCATTTAAGTATCATTTAAATCATTCATCAGAGAAACTGAAATATCACATGGTCCTAAGTATTCAGACCCTTTGCTGTGACACTCATTTATTTAACTCAGGTGCTGTCCATTTCTT
>JAUMHI010000070.1:2034451-2049579 GCA_032359435.1 Enteromius unitaeniatus
GAGACATTAGCAAATGATAATGGTATAAAAGAGCAGAGAGTTGTATGAAAGCAACTGATACATGTCCAAAAGCATTTGCAATTTGTTGGAAAGAATGAGAAACTGCTACTAAGATGTGCTCACATAACTAATTGTTTTGAGAAATGCATTGTTGTGCAAATGTAAAACTGTAAAAGACTAATTACTGTCACCTCATATACAAACTAGTCATTTTATATGTAGAACATTTGCCACTATGTTTTGTCCATATGTCAGTAAGAATTTTGACTCATTTAAAACACAATAAAATGTAATATACTCACTTATACATTCATATATTTTAATATTTACAAGTCAGAATAAGCATGTTGTTTGAATTTTTTACATAAATATTGTGTTATAATGTAACATTATTTAAGCCAAAAATGCATTTGAAACCTTAAAAGTAAACACTTTACTTACAATTAATGTGCTTTCTATTTACTTTTGTAAATTTCTTTTGATGCAGAAATCTTACCATATTTGTCTAGATATGTTTAAATGGACAATTCATTAATCATTAAATTACTAAAAACTAATAAAATATTTTTAATACCTTCAATAAATTGTTAATAATCTTGGTGCAGTATTTTGTATAAAAATTGTCAAAATTTCAGTATCAAAATTGTGTGCAGTACTGCATTCTTTATCTGTAAGAGTATCCAGTCCCGCTCTTCATGTATTTAGGCTACTGCATCTTACTCTTGCTTCAGTGACACAAGAAAAAAATCAATGCTATCAGAGGGAGGCCACTATGGATCACTGTTTTTATTTTCACAGATCAACAGTTAGCAAAGACATTACACCAATGGCACTCTTCCAACGACACGATTCGAAACAAATGCTGAAGATCCAAACATTCAATGATTGCACATCTGTAAGAGAAAGGGAGGGAGGGCCGGGAAACACTGCACACGCACTCACACACACACATATACATGCCCCCTCATGTGCTCGAGTATACTCTCATTTAATGGGCGAGTCCAGAATCTCTTGGTAATCTTGTCGGATGGCCCGGCCCACCCTGTAAAGCTTGAGCCCCGTGAGAACGAAAACACTGACCATGATGACCAGCGCCCCGAAGACATCGTACACGGACGGGATCATCCGCAGCACGATGAGCTGGAGAAACATGGCCACCACGATCTCTAGATGCTGCACGGTGCTGACCAGAGCCGGGTGGAACTTGTTAAGGGCGTAGTAGACGCCCAGGAACGCCACGGTGGAGCAAATGCAGATCCCCATGAGGTAGCCCCACGTCTCACCATCTAAAGGAATGATGGGTTCTTGCATGATGAACATAGTAGATGCCCCCCAAACGGTTCCCGTCCAGCCGAAGGTGAAGAGCGCCGTCCACATGCTGACCCGCTCTTTGATGGCCCGGTACACAATCATAGACAGGGCGGCGGTCAGACCCGCCATTACAGTCATCGTGTAGCCGAAGGCTTCCTTCCAGAACCCCAAAGGAGACTTGTCCTCATCTGCGATGTTGGGGATCATGACCAGGCACAGGCCGAAGAGGCTACCTACGACCGTCACTACATCTGTGTATCCAAGGCGTTCGTCCAGAAGCAAGAAAGCCAGAACGGCGCTGAACACCGTGGTGGTGGCCCGCCACATGATAGTGCCATTACTGGGCGGGACTATAGCGAAGGACGTGTATGCGCATGTGATAGAGATGACATTGCAAATGCCATAGAAGAATAAACGCAGCCGATAACCCTTGGGCCCGAAGGGAGCCTCTTTGTAGTAGAGGACCACCAGTATCGACAGCACTTGGATCACCGAGCGGATGAAGATGAGCTCTAGCGAGGGCACTTTGGAGCGGTCAGCTGCCAGGCGTGTGATGAGGGCCACGCATCCATGGGCGATGGCCGCCCCAAAGAGGGCCCCCCAGGTGACCCGCGAGGCCAGGACCGAGGCCTCGCCGAAGCTCGCCAGCTGCCCGCCCACTCCCTTATCTCTCTGATCGGCTTTGGGACGGGAGTCCATCGTGCCGAATAAAGTCCTGCCGTGGCCGCTCTCTGACACCAGTCTCTTGCTTGGGTTGTTGTCCATGAAGGAGCCAAAGTCCTCGAAGGATGGAGCGTCATCGTAGCCCTCATCGCCCGGCTGGGGGAAATGCGTGGCGTACTTCACCGTCACGGTGTTGGGGTGGATTTTAACCCTCTTTTTGGAGCCGTACTGCTGCCTTGTGGGAGACGGGTCCATTTTCTTCAGCTACAGAAGAACTGTGAAGCACACCAACATCAGGGGATTAACACACACAGATATATGAAACAGAAGATGCTGTGTTTGCAGCAAGACTATAAAATTAAAATGAAACAATTAAGGGCAAACATGCCTTCCATCTTTAAACTATAAAAACTTCCACTGGTGCGAAAGACCTTATTATTTACTCATTTTTTAATTCAACAGAAAAAAAATGCATGGTGAGGCTGGTTTATTGGGTTTTAATACTGTATATGGCCATTGCACTTAAAAATCGAATTACGGTGGACGTGGCATTTAAGCATGCTAAAAGAAGTCTGGCAAATGTCCCCATAAAGAAGTAGAGTTATAGCATTTTAGTTAAACATACAAAATAAAAATGTAATCATGCAAACAGTAGATCAATTGATCATCTACTGAAATGCTCCATAACATGCATTTACAAAATAGCATGCATTTTCATTTCATCTGTCAAACTCCAAAACAAAAACTTTCAAACATCATGAAAGGGGTTTATATTACTTCCACACTGTATTCCAAGTTTTCCCAAGCTATCAGAAATGAGATTAGACTGACATAACACATTTTTTGCTTAAAATCTTCCCCTGCAGTGAGCTATGAACTGCTATGAACCACTGAATCACTGAGAACTTGAGAACCAGATCAGTCCAGTTTATTCAGTTCAGTTTGTGAAGCCAGAACCGGCTTGATTCTCATGATCTGTTGATAAATATGATTGACTAAGCATAGATAGATCGATAGATTGATTGATTCTACTAGGTTCTACTACTATGGTCTATTTTCAGCAGTTCACAGGTTGATAGATCACTGCCCTGCTGAAAAAAGGTATGTTGGGTTGTTGGTTTAAAAAGGTTCCAGTAAAAGGACCAGCATGAACCAGCTGTTTTTGAATCTGAAATTGTCAAGGGTTCTTTAAAATTGCTTCTTTTGTGTTTGACGGTGGAATAATAACAGAATATGGATTTGGAATGACATGATTATGAGTAGTCTAAATAATCTTCATTTCTAGGCAGATTGACACAAGATCGACACCTTGCCAAGGAGCACATTAGCATATTTTTGCCAACTGAAGCTTGCACTGTGGTTTCACAGAAATGCAGAAGAAAATCTTACATAATTGATAAGTCGCTGCTTCAGTGGTCTCCTTTCTCACTGCTCTCTCTGTCTGTCTCTCTCTCTACTGCCGCCCCATGTGTAAAGCAATTTCTATATTTAAGTGCTGTAGCGCCTGCTCAGATAAGCAGAATTTGATTCAGTGTGATGGGGAGAAATTATGTAACAGGGAAGGAAACTAGATAGTGGTGAAACAGTTGAGTTCAGATTATCAGTCCAACTACAATTTTAACATGAATCAATGTAAAAATCTGTACAATGACTAGAACTAGATGTACCATTATGGATATATTCCTTTGTATACAGTTAAAAATAGCTTACTTTATAGTGGGCTAAAAGAAGGAGAGAGAAAAGAAAACGAATTTCCTTCTGAGTGCTTCACACAAGCCAAAAATATGGTCTGATTTTTTTATTACAAGATTGAATGCAAATAACTTTGCCAAAAAACCAAATCCCCACCAGGGGGCAACAACATCAACAATATCATCCTGATGAAAGCCCACCGATTATGCTCTAACCTCATAACTCGTAAACATGTCATATTATATGATACAGCTATTATGAATCATATTGGCATACTGCCCTCATGGCACACAGTGAGGCTGGAGACATGAACAATCTTGCCTAAGAAAGGATGATTTATTGGAGGTTCACAAGGTGCACAGCCTTTGAACCAAAAATTAACCAGAGATATCCCTGGTTTCTGTAATAAATCTTTTACTAAATGCTAGATGTTATGCATTTATTATAATTTAAAACCACTGTAGCTTAAATAAAGCAGAGAAGAGACCTGGTGCAGAAAGTATAAATTTAGGAAATGTTACTAGCCATTGATTCCATCCGAAAACGATACAGCCTAGGCTATCATGCATGCTTGTGTTATTCCTCTTATTCTTTTACATTGATTTGCATGCACTTTCGAGCAAATACACACAATGCAAATTCTGCACGCATAGCAAAATACTTTACTCGCCAAAATTAGGTCATTTATTAGAATTTCGGCATTCAAAGACTGTTGCGCAAAAACGCACAAGCTGCAATCAAAACGCGTCATATTTATTTGTCTCTTGGAAATATCGCCAGCGCATATTGCGCACCAAATCGAGCAATTTTTACTCACCGCGCTTCTCTCAACGAAAGGATCCAGGTGTCTTTAAAGCTCTTGAGAATAAACCATAAGTGTTTAATTCATTGGCGTCAAGATACAGAGAATTGCGCTTGCCATGTCTCCATCCTTTCCTCATGGAAGCGCTGGACGTCTCCAAAGCTCCAAAGCGCGAAGCTCCACACGCCTCCTGGTGCTCGAGTCTCTGCTGGGGTGACACAGAGAGGCGATGCTCCCCGAGACAAACCCCTCGTTTCCTGTCTGAGAGCAGAGTGAGGGTGGGGTAGACCATGTGAATATTGCTTCACCCTAACATCATCATCTTCAGCGTCAGAGGAGGCACTTGCATGCAGAGCTGATCTTATTTCTCGGCAGAAATGGGCACCACGCTGACTTTTGGTGTTTCTTTTTATATTTTGTTTATTTACAGTATACAGATTTACAGTAATTAGCCAACACAGCAACATGTCAAAACAGCTTTTCACATAATAATACTTTAATATCTGTTTAAATGTGGAGTTAAGGAACTCCACATTCACGTTTGACATGAGGAAAGAGGTTTAGAACAGCTTTCGAACATGTTATGAAGGCCTACTTGAAAAAAACAAACAAACAAAAAAAGACTAGAATAGGACCATGTATTGTTTTGCAGCAAACAGCCAATCATAAGCCTTCTGCCTCATTAAATATTCATGAACTCTGCACAGTCTTTCATGCATGCCACCTCACTTCATGAACATTCATGATTCATTCATTTTTGTGGAAAACTTTTAAAATTGTTATTTTGTAAAACTAGTCTTTGTACAGTAGAATGTCTTTTTATTGTTCATAAAACGCTTTACAAAAAAAATTCTGAATTTCTATAAATCAGCCATTACACAAATAGTCGAATTTGTGAATTCTGAAGCAATTGCTATGTGACTTGTTACATAAGATTTGTGTGAATCGTAAAAACATTTTTATACATGAATTGTTGAATTTCTGTAAATCATAAAATCATTTGCGAATTGATTAATTTCTGTGTAAATCCTAAAATCTTTTGTTTGCTAATGTGTTGAATTTCTGTGTTAACGGTAGTCATTCTTACACTGTAAAACAAACTTTTCCCCATTATTTTTTAAGTTTTTTGCCCGTATTTATGAACGGGTGTATGGTTTAATGACAGCTAGTTACATTATTGTTGGCCTAATTGCTCTTTGATTTCTTCAAAGCTCATTAACGTTCATAAAAAAAGAAAAGAAGATAAAAACACGTAAAACTGAAGTTAGTTCAGAGAGTGTTCACATCTGAAGCATTGTACATGTCTGTATATGATAATTATTTGTTATTAGGCTGGAAATAGAACTGTCCAATAAAAAGTCCAAACACTTAGAAAGAAGGTGTTTATACAACACTGTCTAGTTATTATTTTGAACTATATTCTAACATATTTTAACCATGCACTTTTATATGTGGGTCAAAGACGAAAAAGGATTTAACCATAAAAACAATAAGTGTAATATTACTGTAAGATTGTTTCTTCCCCAAATTAAAAAGTTTTCTGTTATAAATATCACACATTTTCCCCTGATTTACTAAATTTGCCTACTAAAATATCATTATGACACATTAAAAGTGTCTTGTGAGACTAATAAAAGTTTAACTAACTAACTAACTAAAAGATGAATTACTTTCACTCAGAATAAGTAATAATTACTTGTAAATTGCCACTATCCCAATATCAAGATTTTTTGGGGTCATTTAAAACACAATAAAATGTAACATGCTTCCTTATTCTTTTATATATTGTAAAATGTACATGTAAATGTATTTGTAAAAGTCAAAACAAGCATGTTGTTTGATTTTGTTTTTTCAAAAATATTGTGTTACACTGAATTGGAGAGGACTTGTCCCCCGTAATATCAGTTCCCTTCCCTTCAATCATATTTTGTAAATGCACTCTCAGATATAGCAGAGACGAGCTTTTATGTGGCAAAGTTTAATAACTATTTCAGTCTTTTAACCTGGACATTTACAATAGGAACAGCAGCAAGCATCTCTGTTTATCTTGAGGAAAGCCTGGTGAGGGGAAGTCATTATTAATCACAGAAGAGCAGCAGAGGAGGCTCACATCAGACTGCTTGATGTAAACTCACTGGTCCTGTGGGACTCTATCTCCTCCTGCTCCTGCCTGCCCAGACACTACAGTCATTCACATCCCTAATTCTGGTGGGATGTAATTCATATCTATGCCTGACTCAGTCCAGCACTTTGATATCACTCACAACATAAACTCTCTGCTCAGCATTTCTGACCTTTTTTTATTATCATTACTGTCTTAATGTCATCGACTAAAAAGATGAATTGTGCTAATTTATTGATCGATACTGATTGATTTGTTAGTTATGGCAGGAGCCATCTGTTTGGGTCACACTCTTTGACTCCCCTGGATGTGTTTGTCTTTTTTTTACCATCAGTCTGCGCTGCGAGTATAAGTTGTCTTCTGGCACTCGGTTGCCATGTTTTGGATTTTTACATTAAAATGTTTAAGGTAATAAGAGGTGATTTTGTTAGAGTAACTAGACTGAACTAACTGGAATTTTAGCTCCTTTATCTTATAATGTCAAAAAATGAACAAGTGTCAAATTCAAATAATATTATAGCTAAAATAAAAATTAAGCTTTAATATTGAAGTACTTTAACAATAAAATATTATTTCACATTTTATTTAATGTGTTACTTGCAGTTTCTTGCTAATTACTTGTAAAATAGCGTGTTGAAGCTGTAACGATTTGTTGGTGATGTCGCGATCTTGCTTCTCAGCAGACAATCAGGCACAGAGGCCGAGGTGCAAAGAGAACAAGAACATTTAACAAAACAAGGCTGATTACAGGAGCGCTGAATGAAAACGTGAAGATCTGCGCAGACACGAAACCACAAACATACTTTAAAGACAGACATTGAACAAGACACAATGCACAGTTTAAATACAACAAGTGATCAAAGACACAATGCTCTGGTGTGACACAGTTCCTGGATGACCCTGGCGGATCGGGACCCCTGGGGGCCACAGCGATTCTGGCCCTTCAGGTGGCCACAGTGGTTTGATCTCCATCCCACTCCTCCCCATCATGATCCAGGCACACCTACCCACCCAAAAAAAAATTCTTGGGGAGGGCTCTCACCTGTACCAGCCCTGGGTCATCGGGTGTTGTCGGGGAGGCGCGTTCTGGGGACCTCTCTGGACTGGATACGGGACTGACACCCGATAATTGCAGACTGGAATCCGCAGGGATCTGGATCGGCACTCCTGGCCATAACTTGGACACGGGAACTGACAGAGTTCTCCTGACTGTGATTCGGGGCTGAGACCCAACAAGTGCGGACTGGAATCCACTGGAGTTTGGATTGGCACTCCTGGCCGTAATTCCGAAACCAAACTCTTACACGGCACTCCGGACCGTGATTCGAGACTGGGACCGACTGATGTGGATTGGGAACCGCAGGGATGTCACACGGCACTCCTGACCATGCTACTGAACTCTCACACGGCTCCCTGGACCGTGATTCAGGACTGGGACCCGACTAATGCGGATTGGGAACTGCGGGGATGTCACACGGCACTCCTGGCCTTGACTCAGAAACCGAACCTTCACATGGCTCCCTGTACCGTGTTTCAGGACTGGGACTCAACAATTGCAAATTGAGAACTGCTGGGATTTCAAACAGCTCTTCTGGCCATGATTAGGGAACCGGACCTGACAAGTGTTCATTATCTCTACACTCTAGATCCAGAGTGTGGAGCTGGATTAGAATCTATGGGACTTGAGATCGGCTCTCCTGACCGAACGTGCAGAACGGAATCCGCAGGGATCATAAACATTAACATATATATAAACATATATATATATATATATATATATATATACCTTTAAGATCTGAAGTACACTAAAAGTGCATAATAACAGAATAAACTGAAAAACAAGAAAGTTTTTCATTGAAAAATGGCTAAATATCACAAATAAGAACACACAGAAGATAATGTCAACATTCAGTCTGTAAAATCATATATTATGTCATAGACTCCAACTGAAAATTCACATTTGAGTTTCTTTTCACAAGCTAAAATATTATTAAACACATTTTTTGTGAAAAATTATATTTCGTTAATAGAGAGTAACTTGTAAATAACCTATAATTTCACTTCAGATTCATTTCATCTCAGATCAGACAACTGTTTAGCATCAGGGGAAAAAAGAGTTCATGGTTTTAGGCAGGAAAATGGCCTCCATTTCTTGGGGAATTTACTTAAGGGACAAAGGCTGTGAGCCTCTGCAGTGTGTGTGTGTGTCACAATCAGTAATAATTGAACAGAAATTAGAGTTTTATAAAGCGTTCAACAGCTCTCATCGGCAGGCAATTGACCAGGCTGTGAAATGTCAAACTAAGCCATATTTTACAATGAAGCCATTTCGAAATGTAATTCCAGCCTGACCAGCCCGGGAATTGTCCAGTAATAATGACACTGCAGTTTAAAATTAGATGAAACGGCTTGATGGAGTTCTGTTCAGTGAAACATGTCCTGGGATAAGTTAGAGGATGGGATGTTCAGCAGGTCGAAAGCTGCCACTAATGCTGGCGTGAGAGATCAAAGAGCTGATGTTTATGAATGCTCTGTCGTTTGAGACAGGTGAGAGATTCAGATTACTCAGATCCCTGATTACCATCATCAGCTTTCATTTTTTCACTGGATGTTGCAAAAGCCAAAAAATGGCAGAAAGATGCTCTGAAGGAAATGTGAGCTGCTCTGCTACAATACTCAAATGTTGTGTGTGGTTGCCAGGGCGTTGCTACATGGTTGCTAAGGTGTTCTGACTGGATTTTAGAGAGTTGCTATCAGTGTTGGATTACTTGAGTAATCCAATCCAATTTAATATTTATAATTGGACTGACTGCTGCATCTGAAAAGTAATCAGATTACTAATTAATTTACTTTATATTCAAGCAAACATTGTGCATACTCTTATAGACTGAACATGTAATACGTGCTACCTGGTCTCATGGCATAAACACATCTGGTGCACTTTTTAGCGAGACACAAAATATGTACCAATAAGTACATATCACTGCAGTTTCCAAAAGAAATGAACACTAGAGACAGTAAAACACCTTTTCCTTTACACAGAAATGAACAGTTTTGATTAATAAAGTGTCAATTTTGCACCATTAATTCATATTTTGCACAATAGCATCACGCATATCCAGCTTCACATCTATGTGTTTTCATAGACGGTAGGTTTGTTCGGTAGCTCACAAAGAACAGAGATGTTCCGTTTCAATCCTGTGTGACTATGGTTCAACAAAACACTTCAACTCTGTGTAAAAAAAAGTAGAAATAGCATGACTGCATCAACAAATGTGTTTTATATCAGTTTTGCATTTGTTTACACTATCGGGGAGGTTTAGGGTTGTATTTGGTGTAGGGCATATTTCCAACATTAGCACTAACTTTTAGCAACAGATATCTTAAGCTCCTTTATCGTAAGTGAAGGCAAGTTCCAGATATTTTAACAGGAGCTTTTTTATTTCATCTAGATTCCAAGACAACACTGCTATTTTCTTGCTGTACTAAAACAATTTAAAAAATCTAAAATTCAATATAGACATTTAAAAACTACACACACAAAAACCCTAATAATAATGATGAAAATACACAAGAAAAATTTCAACTAAAATGAACAAGAGAGAAAATAAATTAAATTACAATTTAATTTAATTTAAAAATAGCAAAAATAATAGTATCTCAAAAGAACATTTTCTTCAGCAAATGATACACTTTGAAGTATTATTCATATCTGATACATAGCAATTAAAATAGCTCAGTTTGCACAACTGTAATAGACATGCTTGCATAAATCTAATGAACAATCATTGCCACTTTTTATGGTGCAACTTTAATTAAATTTTCCCAAAAAAGTTGCTGAGCATTTAAAATATTTAGTATTTATCAGAGTAGCATGTCACTGGTCCTGAGAGATGCTCATGCCCTTTCTGTATCCTAAAACAGACCAAGATACAGAAAAGACAGAGAACGCTTGTTTCTTTTACATGAATTTTGAATGAGGAGTGAGTCAGACCAGTTCTGCAGAAAAGAGAGATACATGCACTTAAAAAAAGGAAGAAAATGCCATCTGCATTCAGAAATAACAGGCACACATCCTGTTCTACAGCAGAAGCAGCTTTCATCTGCTTATAGGAAACTGAATGATGAAGCACTCGTTCTGAAGAGAGTGAATCAAACACTGTAGAAACATGAAGAAATGGACTGAAAAAGAGTTGATGCAAAAATGAATAATGATAGTCTACAAATATTGAACCATCCTTTTAAGACTCAGCGGTTTATCTGTCCTGTCATGGCAAAGGAACCTGTGTCTGTTCATATCTCTGTGTAATAATGAGTCTCCAGGATAATAGAAGGATGTGAACTCACATGTCTATGAACAATTACTTTATGAATCAGAGCCATTGTTGTCCTTTTCTAGCTGAAGACAGTTATTCTGTTCTTTCTGTGTCTTTCAGTGCATGTCATGTACTGTACCACTCATTTACTGTTAATATTGATTAATATAAAGGACATCTGATGACAAAACAATTTATTGATTTACTTCTTGTTACGCAACACTTCTGCTGGTCTATTAAAAATATCAATAAAATCCTGTTGTAATGTTATGGTCAAAATAATCAATGGTAGTGAAATGTGAACTGAAATATTTACAGTAAACATACCATACCATAGCATAACATATAATATAGTATAATATAATAATTTTATATTAGATATACAATGAAAAATAAGATTTTTAATGTCTAGAAAGAAGATTCTTTCGCTTACCAAGGCTATGCTTAATTTAATCAAAAAGACATAAAAAAAATTAATCTAATATGCTGACTTTTTTTTTTTACATTTATTTATGTTTGCTGCTCAAGAAACATTTCTGGAAAAGGAAACTGCACAGAAAAACAAAAAAAAACAACCCAAAACAAAACAAACAGTGGAAACCTAAATTTGTGATTATGTGTAACTAATTTATTAATTTATTTATTTTCCCAATAAAAAAGTATTTTTTTACTTTACTGTAAAGTAAAAATGTTCCAAAAAGTTGTTTTAACTTTAATAGTTGTGGCCTAATGGAGCGTTTTTCCCTGTGTTTGTATTCCCATGTTCGACCTTGGATTGTGTATTTGGACTTTGATTCTTGCCGCCTGCCTCTCTGAACATTGCCTGCCTTCTGACTACTCTCACGGTTTGTCATCCACATATCTGTTTGCTGGTGATTCTGACTACTGCCTGTTTACTCTGACCAATAAACGGTTGCACATGGATCCGAACGACTCCCATTGTTACAGAATACTTCGCCGGATCAGGATTCAGCAGCCGTGATCAGTGTTGTGTCTGAGGTATCCTGACAAGCTTCAGTACTCGCCGCTCATCATCAGCAGCTAGACAAACTGACTGCATTAACCAAGGAACTGGTTCAGTCAATGAGAGCACTCTCCGCAGCAGTCAACCAGGCCCCGCCACAGCAGACCCCAGCGTCGGCGGTTGCTCTCCCGCCTCCTTAAGCTCCCGTGCAGCACAGCCACGCATGGCGCTCCCAGAGAAATACGATGGCACCCCAGGTCTGTGTAAAGGTTTTCTACTTCAGTGCTCAATCTATATGAACCAACAACCGCAAAACTATGCCCTCGATGACAGCAAAGTGTCTCTAATTTGCTTATTGCTGACTGGAAAAACTCTCAGCTGGATAACCGCTCTCTGAGAGGGACAAAACATGACGTTTCCATCGTACCAACACTTTCTCAAAGAGTTCAGAGAGGTGTCCGATCATGACCGATCAAAGCCACCGAGGATGAGCTTTTGAACCTCCGCCAAGGAAACTCGAACGCCACGGATTATGCTCTTTCGTTCCGGACACTCACGGCCCAGTCCGGGTGGCGAGGTAAGCCCTTGAAAGCATTGTTTCGTCGGGGGTTTACGGGATGAATTACAAAAGAACTGGCCTGTCGCAAGGAGGGAGTTTCCTTTGAACAATACATGGAGATGGCAATAAAGCTCAACAACCTCCTCCGATCCCGCAAGGGGCGCTCTAACACCACCAGCATACCACCTTTCTTCAGCCATGTTCAGGAGGAGCCCATGCAGATCGGGTTTACACGACTGACTGAGGAGGAAAAGGAGAGAAGACGGCGAAATATACTCTGTCTGTACTGTGGACAACCAGGCCATCTTCGCGTGAACTGTCCTTCTAGGTCCTTCTAGACCTCCACGCTCCACTGAAACCCGGGTGAGCAATTTTCAGTTGTCTACCTGCCTACTATTAAACGTTGTGCTATTGTGTAATGGACTACGTATTGATACTAATGCTTTAATTGATTCTGGAGCGAGTCAATTCGAACTTTATGATATGATATGAACTTTGCTAATCAACATCATCTCCCTCTTGTTCCATGCTCTTCCCCCATGGCCATGGCAGCCCTCGACGGGCGACCAATAGGACCTGGCAAGCTCACGCATGAGACTGAGGAGATCACCCTAATCACAAGTTCACTGCACTCAGAGACCATCAGGTTTTACATCATTCAATCACAAGGACACACACTCATCCTCAGCCTACCCTGGCTCATTGAACACGACCCCTCAATCTCCTGGAAGAACCGCGAGATTACACAATGGTCACAAACTTGTCAGAACCACTGCCTCGCCGAATGTTCCCGACCCAACAAGTACACAGCCGCTGTTTCTCAAGACCCTGAGACCCTGAAGTCACTACCCACACAATACCACGACCTTCACATCGCCTTTAGCAAGACACAAGCCACCCAGCTCCCACCTCACCGGACTACGGACTGTGGCATCGATCAAGGCCGACCAACCCCCACAGGAGGAACCTCCCACATCCATCATTTCACCTTCCATAGTCATAGCACCAGTAGAATGGGATATATTGGCTGAAATCAGAGAAGCACAAACCAATGACCCTCCACCCCCAAACTGCCCTTCAGAACACACCTACGTTCCTGAAGCCCTGCGGGAGCGCCTATTACTTCTCATTCATTACAAGCCCAGATCCGGCCACCCCGGGCATTCAAGCTACCACCGAGTTGGTCTCCAACCAGTTCTGGTGGCCCACGCTATCTGCAGATACCATGGAATTTTTTTCAAGAACTGTGTCACGTGTAACATGTCTAAGTCCAGCCATCAGCGTCCCGCAGGATTATTAGTACCCTTGCCTATCCCACAAAGACCATGGTCCCATATCGCAGTAGATTTTGTTACCGATCTCCCCCCATCTAATCACATGACCACCATTCTCACCATCGTAGACAGGTTTTACCCTCCAAGAAGGATCGTCGGATCGATCGTCGTCCAAGTTGTGGATCCGAACGACTCCGGTTGCACAACGATCCGAACGTAGTTGGCAGCTAGCATTGATTTTCTTTCTATTGAACTGATTTATTGAACTATGCTATCATGTTTGCTTGTTTTAAACGGTTTCAAGGCAATAGCATCTCTGTTACAACTTCATTTGTGAAACCAAACACACAATGTGCTTTCGTTTTCTCTTTTTTTTTTTTTTTTACTGTGGCTTTCATTCTGTTGCAGACCATTTAATTCCTAGTCAGCTTCCATTAAACATGCACCATTTAGTTCTAATAAGAAAAACACTACAGCTTCCTCATTTGTCAGGCATGAAGAGAAACATCATTCAGTGTTCACATCACATTACACAAGCTTCAGGTGAATCTGAAACATCTACTGTACATCCATTCTGAGGCAGTAAATGAAACAAGGATGTCATTAACAGGCGTTCAGTGATTCACAGCACGGTGTTGGAGTTGTGCTGGAAGGTTTTAAGTGACAGATGTGGGATAGAGAAGGAGATTTGCTCATTTGTCAGTGTGTGCTTTGAAACAAAAAGCTCAGGAAAAGGTATTATCTCTTGAGTGAAGGAAAACAGTCACCTCTTTTATTCACTGGCACAAGGACCAGATTCTTTCCATCTGCTCATGAGCAAGACTCCAAATATAAGTCGGATTTCATGATAAACATAAATAGCAAATAGCAGAGATTCATAATGGTGAGAAAAATAAACATTAAATCATAAATATTCAAAAGCATCAGTTTAGCAACAGTAACTATTTACAGTATAGTATTTACAGTATTTATTAAGATTTAATTTTTCATTGTGATTGGATTGTAATTGGATAATATCTTTTAAAAAAAGAAAAAGAAAAACATATTTAGCCGGTCATTTCAATTTAAGAATTCAATCATTTTCAACTAATTTTATGTTATGTATCCTCATTTTATTTTTAACTGTTTTAATTCTTTTTAAAAAAATTTTATTTATTCTCTGCCGTTATTGTTGTGATATTATTTTTATAAAAAGGGTTATGTATGAAATTTTATATTTAAATAATATTGTATTGCCTTTATTTATTAGTTGCCATTTCTAATTTTCTTAATTTTCTTAAATTTCTTCATTTTCTAATTTTCTAGTTTTTGTATCTAATGTTTATTTTAATTATTTATTTTTTATAAATGTTACAAGCCGCGCCTCTGTGGCGCTCTCCGAGAGTCTGCAGCGGGAACCTTCACCGGAGTATTAGTTTCCACCCG